>PVKH010004941.1:0-22708 GCA_004027955.1 Chaetophractus vellerosus
TGATCCCTCAGTGCCAGGGAGGCTCATCCCAGGGAGTCATGTCCCATGCCAGGAAGCAGGGAAGGTAGTGAATTTATTTGCTGAGTTTGGTTTAGAGAGAGGCGACATTTGAGAAACAAGGAGATTTTCAGGAGGTAACTCTTGGGGAATAGATATTATTAAGATAAGTTTCAATTTTACAAGAATAAGGTTCATAAGTACAAGCATTAATATTGAGGACTTGGTGTATTGGTCTTTTCTTTTATTAGGCACTGTCTATGTACTCTAGAGATTCTTGCCACTCTACTAAAAAAATGTAGCAGGACCTCCAGGATGAGAATTATAATTCTGTTGGTTATTTTGGGGGTCCACAACTGAGATAACACCCTGTCATCACATGACCACATTCATATTCCATAGAGTCATGCCCCAGGTACACATTTCCCTACACATAGCTCTACCTTTGACACCATACACCAGTGACCCTCCCCTGCCATAGATGCCAAAAGAACACCCCCACAATATATTCAACCACAGTCCTCTATTTCCCTAGAGTTCACCTGATCCTTCCTTCAGCACTCTCCCCAGTTCTACAGATAGTCCAACCTCCCCCCTAACCCCATTCACACTCACACTCCAGCATTGTTCTCTTAATGTGCTATATTACATGAATTTATTTTCTTACGTTGAGCTACTCTTGCATAATTAGGATAAATCCCACTTGATATTGATGTATAATTCTTTTAATTTGCTGCAGAATTCAGCTTGCTAGTATTTTATTGTAGATTTTTGTGTCCGGATTCATAAACCATATTGGTCTGTAGTTTTCTTTCCTTGTAGGTATCTTTATCTGGCTTTGGAATTAGGGTGCTGTTGGCCTCATGGAAAGAGTTAGGACATATTCTCTCTGCTTCAATTTTTTGGAAGAGTTTGAGTAGGATTGTTAATTATTTTGGAATATTTGGTAAAATTTACTAGTGAAGCCATCTGGTCTTAGGCTTTCCTTGTTAGGGGGTATTTGATTACTGATTTAATCTCTTTACTTGATATTGTTCTGTTGTTATCTTTGATTACGTCTTAAGAAAAAGTTTGTATGTTTCTAGGACATTTTCCATTTCATCTAGGTTAACTAAGTTGTTGATGTACAATTGTTCATTTTTGCTTCTTAAAATCCTTTTTATTTCTATGGGGTTGGTAATAATGATCCCCTTTTCTTTCTAATTTTAGTTAATTGTGTCCTCTCTCTTTTTTTCTTTGTTAATCTAGCTAAAAAATTGGGAGTTTTAATGATTTTTTCAAAGTACCAACTTTTGGTTTCATCGAATCTATTGTTTTGATTTTCCCTATTCCATTTATTTCCACTCTAATCTTTGTTAAGTCTTTCCTTTTGCTTGCCTTTGGTTAGCCAGTTGTAAGTTTAGGTCTCTGATTTGAAATCTTTCTTTTTTAAAGTAAGCACTTAGAACTATAAATTTTCCTCTCAGCACTTCTTTTGCTGCATTGTATCAGTTCTGATATGTTGGATTTTTGTTTTAATTGATTTCAAGATATTTCCTAATTTACCTTGTTATTTCTTCTTTATCTTCAATTGTTTAAGAGAGTGCTGTTTAATTTCCACATAATTGTGCTTTTTTCCAGTTCTCTCTCCATTATTGATATCTACCTTCATTCCATTGCATTATGAAAGAAGACATTGTATGGCTTCAATATTTTTTAATTTACTGAGACTATCCTGGAGAATGATCCATGTGTACCAGGGAAGAATGTGTATTATGCTGCTTTTGGGTTAAATATCTGCATATGTCTACTATATCAACTTAGTTTATAGTATTGTTTATTCTTCTATTTCCTTAATTTCCTTTATCTCCTTGAGCATACTGAGGATCAATTTTTTTAAGTCTTTTCCTGGTAGGTCCAAAGTTAGGTCTTCTTTGTCGATAGTTTCTGGACTTTTATTTTGTTCCTTTGGATGGGCCATCATTTCCTGTTTCTGATTGTCTTTTAATCTGTCATTGCACCCTTTAAATTTTACTATTTAAAGTGTTAACACTGGGATTTAATCTATGATCTGTCTGTTCTTAAGTTTGCATCCAGCTAGTGACATGACAGAGATTTCCTTGGGCACTATGAACTAACAACATCAAACTAACCAATGCAAAGGTTACCTTTTCCAGTCTTGCCAATTGACTCTTAACTGGCTAGTGTTCTCTCTCAGAGCATCCTCTATCAACATCAGTCTGTTTTTTGGGGGTCTGCATCATGTTTTAGGCTTGTATTTCTTGTGGCTATAGGAATTCCCCTGTTTGCAGGAATTCAAATGCCCCCTCTACCCCCTATGAAATACTCTTTCTTCCCCTTCTGGGTATTATATTTTATGACTGAAGGCAGGTACAGGCATATTTCAGAGATATTACAGGTTTGGTTCCAGACTACCATACTAAAATGAATACTGAAGTAAGGTGAGTTTTGCAATAAAGCAATTCACACAAATTTTTTGGTTTCCCAGTGCATGTAAAAGTTATGTTTATGCTATACTGTAGTCTATTAGGTGTTCAATAGTATTATGTCTAAACAACAATGCACATACCCTAATTAAAATTTGGCACAGAAACATGAAATGAGAAACTGCTGTTGGAAAAATAGTGCCAATATACTTGCTCTATGCAGGTTTGACAGAAAACTTTAATTTCCAAAAAAATGCAATATCTGTGAAGTGCAATAAAGCAAAGCGCAATAAAATGAGGTATGCCCATAATCCTTTGCCCCGTGTAGCTTTGACGTAATTGTTTCTTACACTGCTTTGGTTGTTTGCAAGCTACTTCCACTTGTGGAACAAGTTCTGGGAAAGCAAGCCAGAAAGGACTTTCCTCATTGAGTCTTTAAGGTTGCCACCTGATTTACTGACACAGACATACAGGCACCCATGTATGTACATAGCATTTACTCTTCTTCCTCCAGAATAGGACCAGGGACCCATAGTGGGAGCACAGACTGCCTCCACAACACACTGGTGAGTGTTTAGGTGAAGAACCAGCAGTGGTGCCATGAGCTTATCCTATCATAGTTAAAGCTGCATTTTTTAAAATTTGACTCTCATCCAGTTACTGCAGCTCTTTAACAGTTTACTGTAATTTTGGGAAAGAGAGCTTTACCAGTGTTTGGTAGTTATTCAAAGATTCTGTGGGTGATCAACTTCCTGGAACATTTTACACTGCCATCTTGGTCAACTAGATGCTCTTCCAATTGATTTTTAAGTGTTTTGTTTCATTTTGTATTTCTTTTTGATTCAGTACCCGTTTTTAGTTCAACAAATATTTTTTTAGTTTCTACAGTGTGCCTTGTACTCTTCCAGTTGCTGACAATACAGCAATGATTAGATAAGAGTCAGATTCTAACGGAAAATTTATGCTTAATAAGGAAAATAGGTCATAAATGAATAGTTAAAAGTAAGAAATGCAACAAATAAAGGTGGCAAGCAAACTTGGCATCTTGAGATATCCAGGGACAAATGACAAAGGATTTCTTTTACCACCTCAGACCTTAAGGGACAACGGAAGGGGATATGGTGTCACAGAAGTCCAGAAAGAACTAGAGGCATGGAAGACTGCCAGATAGGAGCTATAGTTGTAAGGGAAAGAAGCCACTGGCATAACTATAGAACTGAAGAAGTGAGAAAGCAAGGGAAAAATACCCCACCTTTAACAGCCCCTCTTCTGATCTCCTACTTGTGCCTCCATTTTCCTAACAGGAGGATAGAAACCCTGGTAATACATATTTTACTTGCCACCTCATCCCATGTCCCTGAACAGAATAGAAATGACCAGAGTTTGGATAGGAAGAGAACACACAAAGAATAACAAGTACACTTTCTCTGTCCACTCTCTGGTTTTTCCATGCTTACCCTCATTTTATCACTTTCATATTACCTTGGATTAGCGGGAAACTCATAAAGTTGAAAACTGAAATAAGGACCACAGAGTAAAGTGAAGGAATTATAAGAATGCAAGGGATTTCCATTTAGAGAGCAACAGACATGCATGACAAACACAACCACCACTACCAACTAAACCACATTGAAGTTAATTATATTTAAATGCTTAAGTATTTGGTACAACCACCAAACCCAATCAGTGTTCTTTCTGGTGGCAGGGCCACATCTAGTCTGGATAGATCAATGTACTATGAATGTTCTCAAGTAAGTACAGTTAGTACATGTTCCAGTTTACACTCCAATTTGCAGAATACTCTATATTATTTCCATTATAATAGCTTACATGTTGATAGAATATATGTTATAAATAGTTAACACTGTTATGACTAAAAGATGTTTTGTAGAAGAATGTATTTATTCTTAAAATTCCAATTGAAGAAATGATTCATGCACTATAATATTTTGCCTATATCAATGGACTTCATTGAATATTTCATTGAAGTCCCTGTTGCCCTCCCCTCTCCAAAAATATTGTACATTTCCCTGACAGGAACAGTTACACCAATGAGGCATCAAGAGATGGTGGTGGTGGTGAAGTCAAAAGAGTTTACCCTGGCCTACATGGACATTTATCACCTGTCTGTAACCTACTCTCCAATATCTCTTCATACTTCTCCACTTGCTCATGATGTCTCAGCCACAGTGGTCTGTTTTTCCCATTTCTTTGATAAACTCAGGATGTTTTCTTCTTCCAAATCTTTGCACTCAACTGGGAAGGGCTGCCTACAAATTTTTTCATGGCTGTCTCTTTCTTACTATTCATGATCTAGCTCAATTGTCACCATATTAAGGAGACACTCCATTAACACCTACTTACATAATGTAGTTCCCAAAACTACAGCTTTTGTACTCTCTGTCTTAATATGTTATTTTGCTCTTGTTTTAATTTTTAGCACTTATTACTCACTGCTACTTGCTTACTTTATACTATTGTATTACCTGCCTCCTCTCATTGTATTGTGAGCTGTACAAGGGCAACAATCTTGCTTCCCGTGTTTCCTTGTTTATCACTGAGTCCCCATCACCAGCAATACTTCATATTCTTAATATGTAACTGATAAGTATATACTGAGTGAATAAATGAAATGTGGGAAGGTTGTTCCTAAAAGTTATTTTTATTCAATTTGCTTGAGCTTCACTTTTAAAAAAGAAATCTGTGATCGCCATCTGCATGAGAACAAAATAGTTATCTCTTTTTTTCTTTACAAATGGATAGAGAGTATATAGTAACAGAGATAGTGGTAGTATTGTGCCTTGTTATCACCAAGGAATCATTAAACATCATAAATACCCAATGGGATAGACACAACAAAGATACAACTTGGTGCAGCTTTAGTATTATTGCAATTATGTAAAAGCAATTTAGCTGGGGATAAATTAGTTATTGTTATATGCTATGAACAATGTTCCCGAAGTTTCTGGACTATTAAACATGCTGTAGTAGTTTCTACCTGAATTTTAGGGAAACTCTCTTTTTAAAAGCTATTGATTTACTCAGCAAAAAAAGCAATGCATAAAACTGCTGACTAAATGTCTTTGTCTTAGGATATATGCAATCGCATATATAAAATATAACATAAGGGCTTTTCTTCAATATCTAGTATTTTAATTGCTACAGAATCAAAACAGAATAAGCTGAAAGTAGAAATTAATAAGGAAAATTGTAGACATCTATATATTTCTAGTCATTAGGAAGAGAAAGAAAATTTCTTACAATGGCCATATTAAAGGATAGGAATACTTCATATACTTGGAAACTTAGATGCACTGTAAAGTGTACATAGGAATTATGCAATGACTCTTGGAAGATAGACATATAGAAGAGATCTGTACATTTTTGTTTGTTTGTTTGTTTGTTTGTTTTAGGAGGTAGGTTTGAACCCGGGACTCATTCATGGGAAGCAGGCCCTCAGCCTCTGAGCTACATCTTCTCCCTTGTACATATTTTTATGAATAGAATGCCATGTGCCACATACTCAAGAGATGCTCACTGGAGATTTAAGAAAACTTGAGTACTCAAAACAGCAATTTATTGCAACTTTATCTCTTCGCTTAGCAAGGCATTTTACCAAGAGAAACCAATTGTGGCATAAATTCTGCACTCTTCTAAATAACAACGATGTTGATTCAGCTCTTGGGGACACACTGTACATATGCTAACTCCAGACCAAGTGCTATAGTTTGATAGTATAAATACTATCACCAAACTAAACCAGCCCTTCTTACACACATGTCAATAACAGAATGTGAAGTTGTTTTCAAACTCTTGTGTGCTTTGCATCTGCATATCTTTGTGTTCTTTCTTGCTCCTGAAACTAATGGATGTACGTGTGTCCACATGTGCACACACACACACACACACATATAGTCACAGTCCATGAAAGGGCTTTCAGAATGTTTTAATAAGTCATAAACATTAAAATAATGTAATAGATTGTACAAAGCATGGGACTGTGTAATACAGGGAATCCAGTGGTGGATGATGGACTGTGATTAACAAAACAAATATGAGCATATTCTCCCATGAACGACAACAAATATATAATACTAATTATAATACTAATATAGGATGTTATTAATTGTGTGGGTTGGAGGAAAAATATACCAAATGTAAGATATGGACTATAGTTAGTAGTATTTTGATGATGCTCTTTCATAGTTGGTAACAAATATTTTACAGCAATGCAAGGTGTTGGTGATGCAGAGATATATGGGAGCATGGTATGATGATATGCATCTTTATTTTGTAAATTCACAAATTTCACTATACACCTGTTGTTTATGCATGTTGATGTGTGAAGGGTATGCATCAATAAAATTTTATTTTAAAAATTCACTCACTTGCACATTTATAGATTGAGCAATAACAAGTTTTGGGCACTTAAATATGTGCTTGGCCCCATGCCAGACTAAATGGGTTACCTTTTTTTTTTCCTAAGAATCCTGTGAAGAAGGTGTTAGGATTCCCATTTTTTAAAATATATTCCCCCCTTTCTGCTCGTTCTTGCTGTGTTGATTTTTTGCATTCTTTCTGTGTCTGCTTGTCTCCCCATCCCGTTGCGGGGGCCTGCCGAGTCAGCTCACTGTGCGGCGGCCTTGCCTGCTCGCGGGTGGCTTGTCCTGCCCGTGGGGGCTTGCCCTGCCTGTGGCGGCTTGCTCTGCCCATGGTCGCTTTGCCCTGCCATGGCGGCTTGCCTTCTCAAGGTGGTCTGCCCACTCAAGGAGGCCCCAGGAATGAACCCGGTGCCCTACCAATTGAGCTAGAGCCGGCCCCTAAATGGGTTACCTTAAGAACATAATTTTCAAGGTCCACAAAAGACTCAAACCAGGACCATGACTTTCTCAACTGTGGTACTATTGAAAGTGGAAAATTCATAATTCTTGGTTGGTTGGGGGTGAGGACTTTCCTGTAGCAGCCCTTTGGTGGTGGCAATAAAAATGTTTCCCGATATTGCCAAATATCCCCTGGGAGTCAAAATTGCCCACAGCTTAGAATCACTGGTCTAATAGAAAAGCTAACTTGATTTATTTTTGTTTGTTTCATTTTTCAATTGCATTTAAACCAAACTAGTATGTGCTATTATGCATGGCTAATATCCTCTATTTCTCCATGCTTTATGTGGATTGACTTTTGGAAATGCTTCTTTTCAAAATTTGCCAAAAATTAAGGATCCTAGTAAGAATTAGTCTTTCTGGCTTCCTATTAACCAAATTCCTTACTAGTTGGCTCCTTCATACTAATCAGTGCAAGAATAATTTATGTTTATAATAAATTTAAAGCCCTATGAAATTCTCAAGTGTTATCTGAATAACCAAGAGAATATTAAGATTCATTAAATATGGCTTTAAGGATAAGTGTATTTTATTCATTTCAAATTCTTTAAAAATTGGAATTGCACACATAAGATATCTCTTCCCATTCCTTGAGGAGGGCAGAATGCAAAGGCAAAGCTAAAAAAACGCTTCCAGACTTCCCAAGTTATTTAATGGCCTTATGATATCAGCACAAGTTATGCTGGGATTGGTATTTGCTGTTCAGTTTTTATTTCACATATTGAACTCTAGAAGACATTTCAGAGCCTGGACCCACACACTTCCCTGTTTTACCATCTTCAGAAACTAATTACAACATAGAATACACAGATCTTTGACTCTGAAAATATATTAAAGAATTGTAGCTGGAAGCACAAAACTTATCTGCATGCCTCTGACTGGCTTCATGTGATAGACTAAAGTTTTTAAGAGCCCTCAGAAATTTCTAATAAATTTCAGCAGTTTGCCTGGGACATGTCAAATAGTGAGTTATCATCTCAAATGTATGCTTCATCCTGATTAGAACATCTACTTGTTGAGCACGGAATGTACTAGGGAGAGAAAAATAAACACTTTTTAGGGATAAAAAATTAATATTGTCCAGGAGAAATAAAAGGCAAATATTTTTAAAAAGGTGTGCATAGATACTAATATTATCTTACTAATAAAAACACAAAAGCAATTCAAATAATCATTTTTAGTAAGATAAATTCTGTTATCAATGCTTGAGGTCTTTCCTGGCAGAATTGGGAAGATCAATTCGTTCTCTCTTAGTGTTTCTAAAATACTTATTTAATGGGAGAGAAAAATGGGATTGGGGAGGCTAGAATGGTAAAAGCGGGATGACCAACTATGTGACTTTTTGGCAGAAACCATAATGAAGTGAATAAGCCAACCATGGGAAGATTTAGAGATTTAAAAGTTTTCCAGAGTTGCACCTGTAAGAGGAGGTAGGAGCCACTGGTCTCACAGCCTGCCCTGACAATGCCAATAGTGGAACTTTCATGTCCTGGAAATAGAACTGGATGCCCAAGTGCTGGGTATGGAATATTTGAAACATAGGGTTGAATTGGAAGGGGGTGAAGATGCAAAGGGGAGCATCCTTTGGTTTAAATGCCACATGCTTCCACTACAATTACTGAGGGTCAGTAGGTTTTCTTTAATAAATGCTTCCAATTTTTTATGTACCCTTTGTTCAGTTTCCAGAAACTATAAATGGTGGTTTATGACAAGTTGTATCCTGTTTTGTCACTGTTTATCTAGACAAAGGATTTGTCAAGCTCCTCACACAGCCATTATGGAAATCTTGATTTGTTTTAATATAAGTATAATTAAGGTATCCAAAATTCAGTGACCTGTAAGATCTTTTTAATTCTTGTTTATGATTCTCTGAAACATAATTCTCATGATAGAAAGATTCTTTCACCCCTTCTTTCCATGACTTTTAAATTCTTTCGCTGACCTCAACGTCTCTTCTGTCAAAGAAAATGATCATAGAAATGGACTAGATTACTTTTGGGTTTATCATTTACTTAAACTGGCCAACAACATTTAGTTTTTTTTCAATGCAAATAAATATGACCATACTAAAATGTTTATTCCTCCTGAGCCTTTTCCCTAATTTTCCCTTCCCAAAGATTTTACTCTTATTTGATTATGGAATGCAGTATCCATTCATTCTTCCGATGAAACAAATTTCAATTATGTAAGTAATCATATTCAAATAGTTAAGATTTGAATATCAAAATTTTGTGTCTCAAAGGTCAACTGGTATCTTAACAAATACACATAAAATGGCAGTCATCAAGGAGAAAGCAGTATGGCAGAACTCAATCAGTTTATGACTGTTTTCTTTTTGACTACAGCTTTTAGTCATTTCCACCCTCTTTCCACATCTGTGAACTTTTTCTTCCATCTCAGAATTCCCCTGTTCTCTATGAATGGATTATTTCATACAACTACCCTAGGTTTCAATTACTTCTAAGGCATCACATCCTACCTAGTATGATATAATGCCTAAGAATTTTTCTAACACTAGTGAGTTTCAAAATTAAAATATCGACCAAAAATTGATGATTTATAGAATTTCTAAAGGAAACCTAAAAAAATTCATCAGAAGGAAAATTAATAGGCAAATAACTTCTAAAATTCAGTTTATAGGTAGGTAAAACTTAAATTTTGTATTGAAAGTAATTAAGAGAGCATTTGCTATCCTATTTAGAACTCAGTGCTTGGAATAATTCTGAGTAATGATAATGTGATTAACCTTAAAAATCAGAAGCTCATTATTTGGCAGACAGCCAAAGGAATATTGATGTATTAAGTAGTCCCTGAAAAGTAAACAGGATGTAAGAATTAATTATCCTAAACTAGTTAATTTTTTTTATTCAGGGCATGAACCTATTTTTGATAACTGTTATTAATTAATTAGGGGGAAAATCCATATTACAGGTCTCTAGAAACCTTCCTTGAATGCACTGTGGTTGAAAAATGGAAACATATCCTCCTATTATTATAAAACATTCCAAAATGGGTGGTGCTTTTCTGGCTTGCTACCTGATTTAAACATATTGACTATGTACAGATGCTTTATTATTTTTTTAATCTGGAGTTTATTTTTTTTAACTTGGGTCATTGGAGATACCCAAGTCTACACTATGAAATATACACTATAGTTATATATATAATTAGCTATATAGTTAATTTGAACCTAAGATATAGTTACTCCATTATACATTGGTATTCACTAGAGCCTTCACATTAGGGCCTGGGAAGAATTAGGTTAAATGTGATTAAAATCAAATTGGGGTTTTGCTTTTCCTCAGAGACTTGTTTTTTTCCTTATTCTACACTAGCTTATACAAGGGTGAATATTTCCTTATAGCAGTACCTTTATTATAGTCAAAGAGAATACCTGATATCTTCAGTGTCTTATCCTCGGTATTTATTCAAGTGAATTGTTGTTATTATTTTTAGGAGGTACTGGGATTGAACCTAGGACATTGTACATGTAAAGCAGGTACTCAACCACTGAACTATATCTACTCTACTAGTCAAGTGCATTTCAGGTGGTTGCTGTACTTCAATGTTCTCCACAAAGCACCTATTGTGAGTTATTTACAGTCTGTTTATACAGTTCTGCCCTTTTTTCATTGCTGCCTCACTCTGTTTTCATACAATATTGTCTATGATCTGTATCTTCAGTGTTTTCTAGAATCTGCTGTAGATTGTAAAACTGAGGAAATTTCCTTTTAATTTCCCTTTTTCTCCCTAAAATTTTGTAAAGTTAATAAATTCTAAATTGTTTTTCAACTGCATTTACGTTATCTGCTGATGGACTAACAGACCCTGTGATTTCCTATTCAACACTGTTTGTTGCAGAGTAATTGATCTTACTGTCCCATCATTTCTTGATGTGTGGGCAACAATTTGTAGAACTAAAATGCATATTGCATTTAAATTTTATTTTGAAGGAAGAACCCATAATCAAGTAGAAAGTTTATTTGGGGGATGGTGGTCAAGGGTCAGAAATGTTCCTGATGCTTGTAAAGAATCTGTGTTCTATTAAAACATTTTGCAGTTGTTCATCTTGAAGCATGTTTATAATTAGGACAGAAAATTAGCTTGATCTAAATATCTAATACCTTAACTTATTTTGCTTATTAAACCAGCATGTAAACTGTTTCTTGAGTATTTAGCAGAGAGCCAAACCTATAAGAGTATTTCAAAAATATTTATGTAAATGAAGGCATCCTTAAGCTACACTAATATATTCAACTGATTAATTCTTTGGCAAAGAAGACAGCTTTGAAAATCCCAGAATAGATCACCTTTAAGGAGAATTCAGGAATACTGATAGTCCAAGTGTGCAAGAATTTAAGTGGGGTGGATAGGTCTTCATTGACCATTGACATGGATCACACAACCAGGGTTCTACTTAAGTCTCAGCAAAGTCCATAAGACATTGTTCCACAGGTAGGGCAAGGGGAATGTTCAAGTCCACTTTTACCGTATACTAAATGTCTTATATCTGCATTGGGACTGTATTCTCTTTGGCACATGCACCTGAAATTTGAAATTTTGACCAACTCCTCTTGTTCATTACATACATTTAGTAAGATGACAAATTCTGTGTCACTCTGATTCTTTTATCCTTAGTACTACCGATCTGATGAAAACAGTATCCCTTCAGCGACCTCTGAACTGTTTTTCCTGACTCAAGCCTCATTTCCTTCCAACCCATCTTCTCTATATGTCTTGCAAATCTTTCAATGTTATATTCTTTGCTTAAAAAATGCTACTTTAATACTTCCAAAACTGTGAATTACTTTCTGTTTCCTAACATCATTTTAAAGTTCTGACTTGGCTCCCAATGATTAGAATAATCTGATATCCTACTACCATGCCTGCCTGTCTGACATATTTATCTATGTCATCGTATTATTCTCCTCTCTCTGCCTCTAAAACAGTCTTCTTCTTCCATGAGATTTGGACTCATTTTTATCCTTACATGGGTTTTTACCAACTAAAACCTTGGATATTCAAAGTACAATACAAAGTTGTATGCTTTTGACAAATTTAGAGGAAATGCAATCCACAAGACTGCCTTCACCCCTGACACTAACTACAAGTTGAGGGATTTCCAAGACCACTCTTAGGTTCAGTAATTCCATATAAGGACACACAGAATACACCGAAACCTGCTATACTTATGGTTAGTTTATTACAGGTAAAAGATACAGATTAAAATCAGGCAATATAAAAGGTACATAGGACAGAATCCAGGAAAGTTCTAAACACAGAACTTCCAATTCTCCTCACCCAGTGGAAATGCAAACAATATTACTTTCCTGGTATGTTTGTGTGACAATATGGAAAGAGAATTGCCATTAAGGGAAGCTCACCTGAGCCTAGGTATCCAGAGGTTTTCTTGGTGCTCAATCATGTTAGCCTGGTTGACTATCTATGTGGCTGACTTCAGTCTCCAGCCCTTCAAGAGGTTAAGCTGATACTGCTTGACCTAAATTTCCCAACCTAAATTATACTATTAGACCATACAGAATGACCCAAATCCCAAGAAAACAAAGATACTCTTATAGGGCATGACATGTCAAGAGTTTAGAGGGTAACTTGTAGAAGCCGAACAAATATCTCAGCTACACAATTCTTTGCTACACAATTTCCACAAATGATTTATTAACTGAACTTTTATCTCTACTGCTCTCCTTTGTAAACCTGAAGCATTTTCAGTATATAACACAATATAGTTCTTGATTAAATTATGCTTTTATTGATTCCTTATCATCATATTATATTAGCCTTGTCACCCAGTTTGGAAGTCCAGCTGAAAGGCAATATTTAATTACCAGTAACTAGTTACTTGTCTTAAAGTTTATGCTGTAATTAATGTAAATTTGATTTGTTGAATAGCCATTAATTCTTCCATATTGAAAGTAAATTTTTCTAAGTTCTTTGAATCACTTGAGTATCATAACAGATATATCTATCTTAACAGTTTGATATTGTTTATGAATTCCAAGAATAGATATTGGAATATGATTGTGAACCAGTCTTTTCCTCTGGGCATATTGGATTGTATTGGATTCAGAGGTTCACTTTTGCTTGATTAAATTATGATTAGGGCTTTGAGTGGGCACAGGAGTTAGTTGGAGTTTTGGATACTGGAACCCTGGGAAGTAAACACACAGAAGAAGAACACAGAGGAATGGAGATAGCTCCATAGACATGGAAGAGGCCCAGGGATGCGAGAAAGACTCATAGTCTATAGCTGACCTTGTGGAAAAAACAGAGCGGCTAAGCCTGGAGAGAAGCTAGCTCCGGGAGAGAAACTAGACTTATCCCAGCCTACAGCTGATATTGGAAGAAGCTGGGACCATTGAGCCTTAAGAAAAATAGGAGGCCTGAACCCTTGCAGACTTCTGCAGCCATCTTGCTCCAACAAGTGGCAACAGACTTTTGGTGGGGGAAGTAACTTACGATTTATGGCCTGGTAACTGTAAGCTTCTACCCCAAATAAATATCCTTTATAAAAGCCAAAAAGTTTCTGGTATTTTGCATCAGCACCCCTTTGGCTGACTAATACACTATCCAAATTTAATATTATATTTTATGACTACTAAGTTTCATTTGGATCATCCTTTCCTGTTTTCAAAATATTGTATTTAATACTTGACTCCACCAAACCGAAAAGAGAGGGCTGTTATATTTATTCTATTGTTCCAAGTACCTTTTGTGAGCAACTAGGAAAGCCTGAATGAAGAATTATAAATAGCAATGCTCCCATTTACACAATACCATTTGAAGGAGAAGTCAAAAAAGAAAAGTGGGTAGTAATAGGCAGGGTAATATTGTGTAAATATGCTAGTGTTATCACAGCCTATCTACCATGTTTATCTGCTCTTCTCCAGAGATGCATCACTTGCTTTTTGTTTCATGTGGAGTTAGCTGCCAGACATTGCAATTGGAAAATCAAGCTGAAGTTTTTATCTGTTATTTGTACTTCCTCTTCAAGTCTTTCAATATCTTTTATTTATTTTACAGAACAATTAACACAATTATCAGTAATAAATTTGGGGTGATATTAAATATAAATTTGAAACCATGTATTTAATCATATAACTATAGAGAAAAATCCCCTGAAAAAAATAAGAGTAAAGGTGAATGCTGCTTTTAATTCAAGTTTTTTATTATATCCTTAAAATAAAAAAATAGATTTCACAGTATGAGCTTAATTAAAGTAAATGGAGAGTTTAAAAGATGGAAGAAGCATGTTGTTTCTTAATTGTGTTGTTGACTTAACATATAATGACTCTTTCCAACTCACCCCATATAATACCATTGGTGTTGGCTGCATATATTTTAATAAAAGTTCATTAAGGGAAAAATATCCTCCTACACTGTTTATTTCAGAACTAAAGTCATAATCTGTGGATGAAAATAACCTGTGTGCTACTCTTTAGGATTTTATTAGTCTCTGGTTGGAGCTATGAGAGAAGTACATCAATTAAACCATATTTTTTCATTTAACTTGAGGTCATTCTTAAGTGATTTCTGATATGCCTTAAAAGATAATTTAAAGAAGAATTTATTTCATGATTAGGCACTTGATTTACTTTTTTTTTTCTAATGTAAACTTTGCATATTTAAAAGAACAGAACTGAAAAAAATACTGTGTCCAGTCAAGAACTCAAATGGAATTTAATCTAGTGGAAAAAATAATACAGGAAAGACTAAATCACTTCAAGTTATTCTGGTTACAGCATTCACTAACACCTCTTTTCTGTGCACTTACTAAAGAAATGTTCATGAATAAAGCTACTTCCAAATGATAAGCTCAGTAATGACTGTCAAGGTGAAACCCATTTTTTTTTAACTCTACCTTTAGGGATGAATTGTAGAGAAGTTTGGGAATAGTTTGAGTGGAAGACAAAAAGTCTCATAGTATGGTGCAAGAGCTTGTGTGCGAAAGTAAAACTAACATCTGAGTCTAAATGTCCTAGAGTCTGTTGGGCATATACCCTTCTGTACTTTCTCCTCATGTGCTGTAAAAAGCTAAGTCATCCACAAGTCCATGCTGAGAAATAAAAGCAAAATCATGAGAGCATGATGGGATTGTCAATATCACTACCAAAACCTAAAAATAGTACCAGCTATCACTAACTCAGGTATTTACTCAACAAATATGTAGTGACTGTCTTCTTATTTCAGGCCCCATGATGACAATCTATTTGTGAGATAAGCTAGTAAGCCAATGATTACAGCCCAGGTTGATGCTTGCTTGATTTTCTCTCTCTCTCTCATACACACACACACACACACACACACACACACACACACTTGGAGTACTAAGAGGAACAGGGAAGAGGGTTTGGATTAAGTAGCATCCAAGAGGAAAATACGTCTACATGAACCAATTCCTGAAAGATGAGCAAGCATTGGCCTCACCATTTCATCACTCTGACTAGTACAATGACAATTCTAAATTAAACTTCTCATTTTAAAGTTTATCTTCAATTTTACTTAAATCACTACCATTATTATAATAGGCTCGTTTTTGTATTTGCATGTCAATATTCTACATGACAGAAATTTTAGAATAGCAGTGGGCATCTTGGTCTGGTTTGGGGAATTATAATGACTTCTTTTAATGTTCATGAAGATTCATAAGGAAGCTATAAAGAGCAGGTAAGATATATAATATCATTTTTCTATACCTTCGCTATTTAGTGGAAACTTACTTGAAAGATCAAATACTCTAGTTTTAGAATACACTGGGTTATCACTTTAAAAAATAGCTGTTCTTTTCAGACAAACTGAATTTAAGTTTTCCATGATCATAAGAAACATTCCACTAAACTATTTTTAATCAGTCATTTTATAATTAGGTTTGAGAAAAGAAATTTTGAGTAGCAATTGCTTTTCATAATATTGAAAATGCAATCAATTTTTAGAGTGCAAAATGCTCATCCATTTGGAGGATGAAGTCTTTAGCATAGGTACTAAAACTGTTCATTCCTGTACCCCAATGCAATGAGGGTATAAAAGAAATTCTTTATATAAAGGATATATGAGCACAAAATTATTGCTTCAAAAGATAAGAAACCTTAAACCTATTTCCCAAGATGTGATTCCAAAGTGCAGCAGGACGACTGTTGTTTTGGAATACGAAAGTGAGCTATAACTGATGGTTCTGATTAAAGATCATTTTGAATTTTCTCTTTTTTAATGGAGATGAAGAAAGCACATTTTGTATGGAGTTTTGTTTTGACTCAGCCTGCCATGAAGCTGTTTAAATCAAGCCTTCTACCCATATTATTCCAATTGCCAAAAACATCAAAACAGCAACAAAGGAGAAGCTAACCTTGAATTTTCAGCTTGTATTTCAGCCCTTGTAAACAAGTTACCATGGAGATGATACCCAAGTGAGCTACAGACTTGACTCAAAACTGCCACTGTGTGTGGACCGACAGCACAATATAACATGGCATCAGTGCTATTCTTGAAAAATACCTGCATACGTCCTGTGGTACTTAAAAGTTCCTCTGCAGAATGCCATGTGAAAGCTTAAAATTTGAGCAAATTGTCATCGATTTCCCTAAAAGGCAATAAAATCAAGAAGTACAAAACGAGAATAATTACATATTTGAATATTATAAATTTGGCACCAATTTTGTGACTAGAGTGATGTGAACCTTTTTAGGAAAATATAGGTCTAGGAGAAATCTTGACTATAGCTTTAAATTATTTTCTTGTAGCAAATCATTTCCAAGAAGGCTAGGTTATATTTGACAAAAGAAGCAAAATAACTCCTGTCATTATGGACCAGCATTTCTGTTCTACTATTCGTACAGGCTGCAAATGTACAGAAACCCCTAGCAAAAGTAAACAACAATTACAAATTTTAATGGCTTAGGTTTCATTACAAATTCCTAATTTTGCTATTTTTCTAATTAAAAAATTATGAAAATAGCAAAAAATAGAAAGTCTCTCTAGATATCTGTTCCTTTTCTACAGTTTTTCTATTTCAATTGCCTATATATTAATATACACAATTTTTAGATTATAAGTTAATGTGATGTTCAAAATTGCATGATCTTTTAACTTAAAAACTCAAAAATCTACATTTTGTAGAATTTGTAATCTTGAAGTTTAAGAGAAGCAGTTATGTAGACTTTTTTCCTTTTCCTTTTTATAACATCAAGATATATAAATAGGTATTAGAAAGAACTTGATATCTCTTAAAAGAAAAATGGCATATCAATTCTATGGAAAACAATGTAGCAATTCAAAAAATTCATTAGTTTTATATGTACTATTATACTCCAAGACATAATATATACAAATATACTTAATATGTACAATTATATATTTTTATTCCAAGATATAGTTTTTTTTTAAATTATATATCCCCCCCTTTCTGCTTGTTCTTGCTGTGTTGATTTTTGCGTTCTTCGTGTTTGCTTGTCTCCCCGCCTTTGCGGGGACCTGCTGAGTCAGCTCATCGCATGGCGGCCTTGCCTGCTCGCGGGCGGCTTGTCCTGCCCGCGGGGGCTTGTCCTGCCCGTGGTGGTTTTGCCCTGCCATGGCGGCTTGCCTTCTCAAGGCGGTCTGCCTGCTCAAGGAGGCCCTGGGAACCAAACCCAGGGCCTTCCACGTGGTAAACTGGCGCTCTACCAAATGAGCTACAGCCGGCCCCCCAAGATATAGTTTTGAGTGAGAAAGTAGGTTGCTGAATAATACAAGCACAATTACAATATTTAGCTAAAAGCATTGAAAAATTAAAAAGAATTCAATACTGTATCAGTGCAAATGGGTATACATAAATGGATAGAGAAAGATATGGAAGAATTATACACCAAATACAAACTAATAAAATTAGTGGTTATATCTGGGTGGGGCAGGGGTAAGATATATGTTATTGGAGCTGGAGAAGAAAGGACTGAATTTGGGGACATATTAAATTGTCAAAGGATCTTTGACCTTTTTAATAATGATTTATTATTTTTTTATAGTTAGAATTTATTCAGGTATTACTTAAGGAATTAATCTTTAAATTAAAATGAATCTATGTGGACGATTTGCAAGAATCCTAATTCTTCCTATCAAATTTTTGGGTCATATATACATATATAAGATTTGAATTGAGAATGATGGTCCTATATTTCTTTATAGTGACAATGAGCACATCCATACTTGCCACTCAAAATGTGGTCTTCATCTTATACAAAAAACATCTTATTACAAGTGCAAAACCCTAGTCCCAGTTTAGACATACTGACTCAGAATCAACATTTTAATAAAAATCCTGAATGATTCATAGGTATGTAGAGCATAAGAAGTTCTAGGGAGTTCTCTCCGGCATGAGATTGGCCCTCTATACAACCAAAAATAATCATTTCCCCTTCATCGCATGCCATGTTATTTAATTCTGAAAGCAAAGTTCAATATTTTATTGATTATATTGGTACAACTAGATCAGGGACCTTCTGAAACAACACTGGTTTCCTCTGTTTGTTGTCTGTTTACTTGAAATAATAGAAACTATCTTATTTATACTTATTCTGTGATGCAATTCACTTCAGTGGGTGTGAGAAGCATACAAAATTGAATATATCTCTACCAACAATGGATCACTGACTGCATATTGAGTAGAAGTGCTCCTGGGAGTACTCCATGAAGTGCTAAATAACTCCTATAAAATGTATTTGCATCAATGAAAAGTCAGTGATAGTTTTGCCCTACTCAAAGTCCTAATGGGCATTTGGGCAGGCTGAAGTGCTTTGAAATTAAACATCAATCAAAAATCTGGCCCACTTTGCTATTCTTAACTAAATCATTAATTGAATAGATCATGGTTTCTCTAACTTAGTACTACTGACATTTTGGACCAGATAATTCCTTGTTGTGAGGGGCTGCCCTGTACATTGTAGGATGTTTAGTGGGATCCCTGGCCCCTACCCACTAGATACCTGTTGGGGATTGAGTCATATCTCCCATATAGAGAATGATCAGGCCCCAACGCCTGGTCCTGTGGGTATGAAATCATTTGTAAATAGGACCTTTGAAGAGGCTACTTCGGTTAGGATGTAGACTAACTGAATCTGGTTGGGCTTTCATCCAATTACTGCAGTTCTTTATAAGCAGAATGAAATTCAGAGAGAGAGCGAGAGAAGCCATAGGGAGCAGCCAGAAGCTGCAAGTTAACAGAACCAAAAAGAGAAAGGAGAAGATGCAACCATGTGCCCGGCCATTCATGTGAAGGAATAGCCAAGGACCCCAAAGGTTTCCTGCCAGCAGAAGGTGCTGACCCTGAGTGGAAGCAAATCTTCTAGCCTCTGTAACTGGAAGCCAGTAAATTCCTGTTGTTAGGCCATCTACTCTATGGTATTTGTGGTAGCATCTAAGAAACTAAAACCAATGCTCAAAGTTCTTCCCCCTGTCCTGACCAAATTGTGAAAGCCAAAAATAAAATGCCCCAGACTTGCCAAATATCCCCTGTGGGACAAAAACAAAACAAAAACCTGGTTGAAAACAATTTCCATAGATAAATATTATTTCATCTTTTGTCATATTGGTTTCACCAGGATTTACATCTATAACTTGGAATTGACTTTCCCATTTTAGAGATTAAGAATCTGAAACCAGCTGTCTTAACTCATTAAAAAATCAGTGCCTTCCACTCACTAGCTGATTTCATTGGATTCATGTTACCCCTAAACTACCTCTGTCATCACATATTCATTCATTACCTGTTTCCATATGTTACTCCATACTCTCCCCTCATTTCCCATTCATTCTTTTCCTCCTATTACGCTTCATGCTCTCTTGTCTTTTCTAATACTCATTTATCTTTTCTAATACAATTTTATTTAATGTATTTTTTTTTACCATTGTTGTTGTAGGTCTTATGTTTGAATCCTTAATTCGGCATTTCTGGAAACATTAATATCTTCCTTTACCAACTAACAGAAAAAAGAATGACATCCCACCTACGCAGGAGATTACAGCAGGAGAGGCTGGTGCAAACTAAACTCTGCTAGAATACAATGAAATCAGCATATCTGAAAAGGATTAAAAATAATAAGTTTCAGGACAATTTCAAATACTGTTTCACACGTTTGAATTAAAGATAATTGAGTGAGAAATGGAATATCTACTCAAGGAGGCACCAAATTCTTCTGTTAGGCTTGCCACATTTCCTTCTGCAAAATAAGGTGCAGAAAGCAAGCATTTTTATAGGTTATCGGTAGCATTAATGTGAAAAGTATAAGCTTTATTTCAAACCATTTGAGATGCAAGAAAGCTCTCTCTGCCACAGAAATTGGATGACCATGTGGGCTGACAGCTCCCTTGTGTTATAAAATAATGCAAACAATATTTTTTCACCCCAAACAAAATTGGTTAAAATTACATTTTCCCAAGTCATATGGAAATGCACTAATTTGTAACTTTCTAAAGCCAACACATTTATGCTTCAGAGATACATAATTTAGTAACAAACAGCAGACTGAATTTTGATCAGGTTTTAAAAATGGGTACAATAGCCTTCTCAGACTTCAAATGAGCTTAGAAAACTCTCTTGGTATTCTCTGTCTCATAAAATTGTAAGGGCAACATTCCCTTGAAGTTTTTTTAGCAAAATGCAGTGAGAAAAAGTGAAAAGGTCTTGCATATTTGTTTAATACGTAAAGGCTCCAATGATTAAAAGAGCCTTCAGACTTAATAGGAAGCATTTTTCTTTAAAGCAATCATTCTCCAAGAACCTGGAGGAAAACTACATTATTGTGATTTTCTTTTTGGAAATGATGCTACATTATATAAGGTAGGTACGGTAAAGCATGAGAACAGGCATTTCTGATAGGGAAAAAAAGCATAAATGGAAATTTCTTTTCTCATTTTTTTTAGAAGAAAAAGATCATCTGGATTCTCAGCTTTAAAAAACAAGACGGCCAATACACAATGTACTAGTCCTAACAGCAAAATATACACATAGATTTTAACAGCAAAGGCATAATTAATAGTTTTCTATCCTCTTTCTAAATGTTGTTATAGGACATAAACAGATTGCCTAGGCAGGGATCAACTATACCATAAGCTGCTATTACTGACGTTATTCGAACAATCAAAAGGAATAAAGCAACTAGTTGCGATTACTCCTGTTTGCACTGTGTAACTTTTGAATCTGTTCCTTTTCCTTATAAATTCTGTTTATCTTTCAATGCACTTAATACTGAAGGATAATGGGAACTTTTGGCATAATTCATCATTTTTAATTTATCAGTTTATTTTCTTAAGTTGTGCAAAAAAGTAACAGTCAAAAGAGTAAAATCACACTCTATGCAACCATATATTTTATATTTAGACTTTACGTATCACCATGGTTGATTTCGCTAAGGAAAATGAAGAAATACAAAACTGAGCAAGTCCTATAAAAGCATTTTTAGTTTCATTATTGCTTATATGACTTCAACAGGATATGTGCTGTTTCATTTAATTCATTCAATTATTAACGGGTGAGGACTGACTGCAGTCATCCCATGTGAATGGTCTTCTATGTTTACTCCCTGATTCTTATTTTGACTGCATGAACCTGTTTAATGACAGGATTGTGATACTTATTAAACATTATTATGATTCAGTAATTAAGCAGAAAATCTTATCTGCTTATCTTTTCAAAAAAAAAAAAACCAATTGGAAGTTCTGTTCTAAGATGCTGACTGAAGTGGACTAGATTCTACATGGAAAGAAATTTCTTATATAGGGCATATTGGCTTTAGAGTATCTATCCTTTACCCTTTTACATAACCAGCACACCCACAATACCATATTCAGTGGGCATAGATGTACTTTCTAGTGACGGCCAAAGGAAAAATTGAAAATTCCTTATCATTTGACTTCAATCAGCTATAATATAGACATGGAACTACATATTTGAAAGCATCTAGAATGTATATAATGCATTTGTTTTCAGTAATTTGGAAAGCTTTATGAATGAGATCATTGAGTCTCACAATGATACTATCAATCATATTTCATTTAGTTACAAGTAACAGAAAATACCTTGAAGATGACCTAAGCAAAAATAAGGACTTATTGGTTCACCTAAAAACACAAGAATAGAGCTGGCCTTAGGCCCAGATGGAGCCATGTTTTCAAATGTCATCTGATATCTGCCTCTCTCCATAACTCAGTTTTTAAAGACTCTTTCCACTTTGATTCTGCCCTAACCTAGGCTTCCCCCAAGTTTGTTAGCAACCAACTCTATGTTTAAATCTGGTAGACTAAAGGGTACTTCTCTCCTGGTTGCTTCACAAAGGAACCTTGGGATTGGCGCTAATTGGTCCTGAATAAGTGACATGAAAACCCATCACTTTTAAAATGTGTAGGGGAGAAATTTTGCACCCC
>PVKH010004942.1:0-22702 GCA_004027955.1 Chaetophractus vellerosus
AAAAAAAATGATTAAAAAAAAAAAACAAGGGACAAAGAACCAGAACAGGCACAAAAATATGGATGTTAAACAATGCACTCTTAAACAATCAGTGGATCATGGAAGAAACTGCCAGAGAAATCAGTAACTAAATCAAAGCAAATGAAAATGAGAAGACAACATATCAAAACCTATGAGATTCAGCTAAAGCAGTGCTCGGAGAGAAATCTGTAGCCCTAGAGGCCTACATTAAAAAGGAAGAAAGAAGTAAAATCAAAGACCTAACTGCACATCTGAAGGAACTAGAAAAAGAACAACAAACTAATCCTAATGCAAGCAGAAGGAAAGAAATAAACATTTGAGCAAAATTAAATGAAATTGAGAATAAAAGAGCAGAAAGAACTAACAAAACCAAAAGCTGGTTCCTTGAGAAGATTAATAAAATT
This sequence comes from Chaetophractus vellerosus, assembly GCA_004027955.1. Lineage (NCBI taxonomy): Eukaryota > Metazoa > Chordata > Mammalia > Cingulata > Chlamyphoridae > Chaetophractus > Chaetophractus vellerosus. Next base: position 426 of record PVKH010004942.1, read on the forward strand.
GGCAAACCCTTAGCTAGACTAACAAAGACAAAAAGAGAAAAAATGCAAATAAAATCAGAAATGAGAGAGGGGATATTACTACTAACCCAACAGCAATAAATAGTATATGTCATAGGAGGGTACTTTAAAAATATTATATGCCAACAAAATGGACAATTTATATTAAATGGATAAATTTCTAGGAAAACATGAGCAATCTATTGATGAAAGAAGAAATAGAACTCAACAAACCAATCACAAGTTGTGTGATTTTGAATTAGCCATCAAAAACCTCCTAACCAAGAAAACCCCAGGACCAGACAGCTTCATAGGTGAATTTTACCAATCATTCTGGAAAGAAATAATACCAATCCTACTCAAATTCTCCCAAAAAGTTGAAGAGAAGGGAACATTATCTAACTTACTCTATGATGCCAACATCACATTAATACCAAAGACACATGAAGATGCTACAAGAAAGCTATAGAACAATCTCTCTAATGAACTTAGGTGCAAAAATCCTCAACAAAATACTTGCCAATCGAATCCAACAACACTTCAAATTATACATCATGATCAAGTTGGTTTTATCCCAGTTATGCATAGATGGTTCAACATAAGAAAATCAATCAATTAATACACCACATTAATAGATCAAAGGAAAAGAATCACATGTTCATCTCTTTGATGCAGAAAAGACACTCAACAAAATATGTATCCCTTCTTGATAAAAACATTTGGAAAGATGGGAATAGAAACTTTCTCAACATGATAAAGTGTATATACAAAAAAACAACAGCTAACATGACACTCAATGGTTAAATGCTAAAGGCTTTCTCCCTAAGATCTGGAACAAGACAAGGATGCATGCTATCATCACTCTTATTTAACATTGTATTAGAAGTACTTGCTAAAGAACTTAGGCAAGAAAAGGAAATAAAAGGCATCAAAATTGGAAAGGAAAAAGTAAAACATTCACTAGTGTAGATGACATGATCATATGCATAGAAAGTCCTGAAAATCTACAACAAAACTTCTAGAGTGGAAAAATGAGTTCAGTAAAGTGGTAGGGTATATGATCAGCATGCAAAAATCAGTAGTGTTTCTGTACACTAATAATGACCAATCTGAGGAGGATATCAAGAAAAAATTCCATTTACAATAGCAAATAAAAGAATCAAATATCTAGGGATAAATTTAACAAAAATGTAAAGGACTTGGACACAGAAAATAACACAGCATTGCTAAAGGAAATTTAAAAAGCCCTAAATAAATGTTCATGGTTTGGAAAACTAAATAACATTAAGTTTATCTTACTGAAATTGATTTACATATTCAATGCAATCCCAATAAATGTTCCAACAGCATTTTTCACAGACCTGAATAGGCCAGTTACCAAATTTATTTTGAATGGTAAAGGCCCTGAGTAGCCAAAAATGTATTGAAAAAGAAATTGGAGAAATCACATTGCCTGACTTTAAAGCATAATACAAAGTTACAATGGTCAAAACTGCATGGTATTGGCACAAGGATAGACATACTGACCAATGGAACCAAACTGAGGGTTCAGACCTAGACCCATGAATGCCAACTGATATTTGACAAGGCTCCTAAACCCACTCAACTGGGACAGAGTTTTCTCTTCAATAAATGGTGTTGGGAGAACATTCTTTTGGAGAATTCCAAAAGAATGAACGAGGATGACCATCTCACACCTTACATAAAAATTAACTCAAGATGGATTAAACACCTAAATATAAGAGACAAGACCATAAAGTTCCTAGAAGATAATGTAAGGAAGTTTATAAGAGATCTTTTAGTAGGAAATGGTTTCATAAACTTTACTCCCAAAGCATAAGCAACAAAAAATAAAATGGATAAAAGGGACCTCCTCAAAATTAAAAACTTTTGTGCTCCAAAGGAGTTTGTCATGAACATGAAAAAGCAGCCTACTTAATATTTGGGAACCACTTGTCTACTATGGGTCTAACATCCAGCATATATAAAGAAATCTTATATCTCGATAATAAAAAGACAAACAACCCATTTAAAAATGGGCAAGAGATTTGAATAGACACCTTTACAAAGAGGAAATATAGATGGCTAAAAAGCACATGAAAATATGCTCAACATCAGTAGCTATTAAGGAAATACAAATCAAAACTACAATGAGATATCATTTTATACCTAGTAGGCTGTCTGCTATTAAAAACAAAAAATGAAAAATGACAGGTGTTGGAGAGGATGTGGAGGAATAAGAACACTCATATGCTGCTGGTGGGAAGTTAGAATGGTGCATCCACTGTGTAGGATGGTTTGGTGGTTCTTCGGAACCTAAGTATAGAATATTATCCAGCAATGCCACTACTAGGAATATACAAAGAAGAATTGAAAGCAGGGATGTGAACAGATATATGCACACCAAGGTTCTTCGTGGCATTTTCAAAATTGCCAATAGTTGAAAGCAACCCAAGCGTCCATCAATGAATGAATGGGTAAACAAAATGTAGTATATACATATGATGAAGTATTACTCAGCTGTAATAAGAAATGAAGTATTGACACATGCAACATGATGGATGAAGCTCGAAGACCTTATGTTGAGTGAAGTAAGCCAGTCACTAAAGGACAAATACTGCATGATCTCACTTATATGAACTAAGGACATTGAGCAGACTCACAGAGGTAGAGTCTGGAAGATATGTTACCAGGATATAGGAAGGAGGTAGAGATTGGTGAGCTGATGCTTAATCTGAGCAGAAGCTATGAAAAGGTGGATGGTAGCAGTTTGTCAGTGAACAGGGTGCAGTGGTGTGAGTGGGATTGATGGTGCTGGAGTGTGAATGTGAATATAGTTGAGGGGAGGGGTTAGGCCATTTATGGAATTGGGGGGAGGGCTAGAGGAAGGTTCGAGTGAACTCTAGGAAGAATGTGGACTGTGGTTGAGAATTCCATTGTGGGAGCATTCTTTTGGTATCTATGGCAGGGGAGGGTCACTGGTGTAGGGTGTCAGTGATGGGGAGATGTGTGGAGAAGGGTAGACCTGGGCCAAACCTCTATGGAATATGATTGTGTTCATATGGACACAGGGTATCTCAGTAGGCGAGGATCCACAAAATAACCAACAAAATATTAAACTCCCATCATGGGGAGTCCTGCTATGTTCCCAAATAGAGTGCAAGAATCTAGAGTAAATAGGCAGTGCCTAATAAAAAGAAAATAGACTAATATGCCAATCCCATGCTATTAATTCTTGTACTTTAGAAGCTTGTTCTTGTAAAATTGAAACTTAGCCTAATAATATATATTGCCTAAGAGTTACCTCTTGAAAACCTCCTTGTTACTCAAGTATGACTTCTCTGTATGCCAAACTCAGCAAATAAACTCACTAACTACCCCTGGCATGGGTCTTGACTCCTGGGGATAAGCCTCCCTGGCACTGTGGGATTAATACAAAACACCAATCAGTGATGCATTTGGAAAAAGACTTTGACCTAAAGGGACAAACATCAAATACAAAAGAGTTTTTATGGCTAAGAGTTTTCGAAGCGAGTCAAGAGGGCATTTCAGAAGTTATGCTTATGGACATCCCGAGCAGATCTCTGTAACTACCATAGTAAACAAAACAAAACAGGGGTGCTCCTGAGGGCTCTAGAGATATCTGGACATTGTAGCTAAGGCATACAACCCCATGAAATCAGCATCCTGTTGGTGGGCCTTTCCTTGGAATAGATGATCATCTATTTCTCCAATATGACAGAGTTAAACTCATCTATATTTTCCCTACACATGATTCTTCTACCCCTTTTATTTGAACCTACAATTAACACCATACCCATTAAATATATGCCCAGAGACTTAACTCTTTGCTTTGTTCATATGCCAGTTGATCCCTGAATCTCAGCAGAGTTGTGACCAAAACCTACCCTCCAGTTCATTCGACTTATTCAGGACAAGAAACAAAAGGATGATGATGGCCAACCCCCATTCTACAATCAAAGACTACACCTGCAAGCAAATGTCCTTCCATCTGCCCCATAAGATCTAACCCCCCAAAATCCTCAAGATGAACAAAAATAAAGAGGGAATACAACTATGGACCAAAGAAGACTTATTTTTTACTATTATTGTTATAATGGAATTTGTAACATTGATATAAAGATAGTGGTTACCAAAGATTCTGTGGGGACGGGGAGGAAAGAAAAGGTGAAACATAGGGCATTTTTAGGGCATTGGAATTGCTCTGCATGATATTGCAATGACTAATACAGGCCATTATACTTTTTGTCAAATTCTATAAAACTGTGCAGTGAAAAGGGTAAAACATAATATAAACTATAGACCTTGGTTAGTAGCAAAGCTTCAATATTTGTTCAAGTGTACTAAATGTACTGCACTGACGTAAGATGTAATTAATGGGGGAAAATATGGGAGGGGGAGAGGATGGGGTATATGGGAATTCTCTATACTTTCTATGTAATTTTTACACAATCTAAAACATTTCTATAAATAAAGTTATATGGAAAAAATTAAGTACTCAAGGAATGGGTACTACTCTCCAGTTCATCGGACTTGCCCAGGATAACTAACAAGACGATGATGATGGACAATGCCCACCCCCAAAATCAGAGCAAATGTACAGCTGGAAGCAAGACAGTCCCATCCATCAGCCCATGGGTTCTAAGCCCCCTCTCAATCAGAAACAGAGTGGGCATCACCTTCCCAAAATCCTTAAGATTGAGGAATGAACAAACATAAGGGGGAAATGCAACTATGTACTAAAGTAGACTTATTATTACTCTAGCAATGGAAAAACTTGTAACATTGATAAAAAGGAGGTGATCACCAGAATTTTTGAGGGGACGGAGAGGGAAAAATAAGTGTAACATGGGACATTTGGGGGTCATTGGGATTGTTCTGAATGACACTACAATGACAGATACTGGCCATTATACATTTTGTTAAAACCTATAGAAATGTGCGGTATAAAGTGTAAACTATACAGTAAACTATTGACCATGGTTAGTAGCAATGCTTCAATATGTATTCATCAACTATAACAAATGTACCACACCAACAAAAGATGTTAATGGGAAAACGTGTGGGAGAGGGAGGGGTTGGGTATGGGAATCCTCCTATATTTTCAACATATCTTTTATGTAATCTAATGCTTCTTTAAAAATAAAAACATTTTTAAAAATTGCATTCGACAGACAGAGATGTCAACCACAAAAAGTACAGGGGAGCCCAGCAGAAACAAGGACGCGCACAGGAAGCGTGTACCCTGCCTCTTCACTGCCACCCCTCTCCTTCACCAGCTTGGCCTTGTGCGCCCCTCCTCCCCAACCGGGATGACTTACAAACCAAATTTGAATGCTCACATGACTGCCACCTCCCTTAATGGGGGCTGGGAGTGCCACTCCCCTTCTACCAGGATGGCAATGTCCTTACAGTACCTCAGGCTGCTGAGTGACCTGGGAAAGGCCAAGTACCTCAAAGCTAATATGCTGAGCTGCTGGCCATTATCAAAGAGGTGGGAAGACATCTGACCCAAAGAGCAAGAGTGCAATGGAGAGAATACAAGGAGGTATCAACCGTGCTAGAGAACTGGTTCCGGAGTGATTGGCTGAAACAGAAGGAATGCTGGATCCTAGCTGCCTTGAGAGCTTTGAAGGCTTCCATCTTTTTGCAAGATGAGAAGTTACAGGTCATCTCCTCTGTTCAAACGAAACTTTTGTTTTCAAAATGTTACAGTTTGCTTTTATTTCTCCCCATTACCCTGCATGTTTCACTAGGATCTGAACCTACAGACTAAGATTAAGAAAATATTGTGCAGTTGATAAGGATTTGTGTTTTATGAAGCTAGGAAGTACTGGGATGTTTTTTTACCCCTTGAGCATTGATTTTTTTAAAAATCATGGAAAAGTTACCTATCTTACATCAAACTGTAGTTTGCCTCCAAGATTCCAGTAGCTCACTATAATCTTCTCTTTGGAATATATCTATGTTACCTAAATTGTTCTTTGTTACTTTTCATAAGCTAATACAACTCTAAGGATTCAATTTTCAGTAATTACTGACAGCAGGCTTTACCTAGTAGCCGGTCCCAGTTTGGCACACTGTGTAGCTTCTGTTTAATATAATTCTTTTTTTCGCTTAAGCATTTGAATAACTATTAGTGCTTTGCAGTCAATTTAAAGGTGCACAAGTACTGGGAGCGGATGTGGCTCAAGTGGTTGAGTGCCTGCCTTCCATATTGGAGGTCCCAGCTTCAGTTCCAATGCTTCCAAAACAAACAAACAAACAAACAAACAAAAAAACAAACAACAAGCAAATAAATGAATAAATGAGCTCAGGGGATGTGGCTCAGTGGTTGAGTGCTGGCTTCACACATATGAGTTCCTGGGTTCAATCCCTGGCTCTGGTACCTTAAAAAAAAGCGCACAAGTTATAAATACAGATGAACAACCTATCATACCTAACAAGGACAGCCATCACCCCCTGAAATTTTTTATACTTAGATTATATATAGATTTCAGTTCTGTGTTTCATTAAAAAATACTACAAATCCCATAGGAAAAGTGGGAAAGAATATGAACAAAAAACTATAGAATAAAAATAAAAGCTCAGAAATATATTAAAATATGTAATATTTATTTGAAATTAAGGAAATAAAAAAGAAAAACAGTGAGTTTTTGAAAATCAAATAATATTCAAAAATCAGAATTGTTAACTGTGTTGAAAGAAAGACATTAGTGGGAGCAGAAATCCTGGATAAATTTAGTTGTATTCAGAAAAAAGTCAAATTGTTTGAATTGTTAATTTGCCTTCTAGAAAGAAATAAAACATAACAAAGATGCATAAAAGGTTTAAAAATTTAAAAGATAACATCAAAACTATGAAGTTAGCAAAATAAATATTCATGATCTAAATATAGAGGCTAAGTAAATATAAACATGATTAAAAAGAAAGTATGATATAGTGGTATGGACTTATGAAACTGAAGAGACTATAAAGGTAAAAGAACAAATCAAGACATAAACACATAAACAATACAATTTCAGTTATGTAAAAATATATCAGTGTGTAGAATGAAAAGTTTAGAAGAAAATGCTCCCAATTGCTTACTTATCTACAGATGGTGAAAATTTGAGTGATTTTTATTTTTATATGTAATGCATATATGTGCGCATGTACATAATAAAAGCTAACCAATTCCGAACGATTTTCTTCTTTCTCTCAATTTGTAGGATCCCACACAATTGGCCCCACGGTTATTTTATGTTCACATATGTTTTCTCTGTTTGATTAATGAATGTGGGCCTAGTTTCTTACTTGTTTTGTTTGTTTTTTTTTTTTATTCCTAAAAAGCAAAATTTCTCATAGGAACCAGTTGGAATGCATCTAGAAGTCTCCAGGAGTCAGCCTCCACCCTTTGAGAAACACTGCTTATAGGTGACCACTGCTGTTTTATAGTATCACTTTCTCTATTCCATTGTAATTCAAATGCCAATTTGAGCACATATAGTATATAACATTATTCTCTAATAGCTTAATCTTCCAGATGATCTGAATACATGTGTTAAAAATGTATTAGATCATCACTAAAATAAAGAGATGTGAAATTGCACCTGCTGACTTTACTTTGTACATTTTTTTTTGTGGAAAAGACATCCCAAAGGGCATAAGAAATTATTATTATAAACTTCACAAATGAATACTATAGAAAAATATAACATTTTATACAATACAGCATAAAGGTTAAGTTCTTGCACTCTGAAATCAGACTTATTGGACTAGAATCTTAGCTCCATACTTAATAGCTATGGGACCTTGGAAAAATTCCTCAATGATTCAAAAATTCAGTAGAGTGACAAATAAAAGAATGCATATTTCATAGGCTAATTGTTAGAATGATTGAGTGAATCCATTTAAAGTTGAGGAGGTTACATTTATGGAACCCATTATTCAGGTTGGTGGAAGTCAGAACCTGAAGTTTTGATTAAACTTATTATAATATATGGAAATGCATAAACCATTCATTTAAAAAGAAGAAAGGAGGTTTCAAGAGCAGTGTTTCAAAGGCCAAAGTAGGCAGTGAGAACATTATATAACTAAGAAAATTGTATAAGAACAGCTTTATTTAAGATATTACAGAATTGAGGCTGAATAACAAAATAACAAAAATCAAAGAAAGTTCTGCATTCAAATAAAGTGTTGGGAAACAATCACCAGGGATATGAGGATTTTGTCTATATTATTCAGACATGTTTTCTTTTTCATTTTTTCCATTGAGCCCATAAAATTTTGGCCTAGGCTAAATCTAATCTTAGAGATCAGTTTCAATAGATTTAAATAAATTAGATACTAATATTTAACAAGGTTGCAAAAAAATACTACAGTATACTATCTTTAGATTCATTTATAGGATATACCTAGCAGTGTGACTCTGACAAGGGTCTTAGGACATGGAAAGGAACAGAGCTTCCCTCAGCTATTATTTCTCAGTTCACTTCATAAAATAATCCTTTATGGAAGATACTAAAGCAGTTTCAAAAATGAAGGTCTATGTTATATATTAGATTAATGAAATAAACAACATTTAAGAGTGTAAAAATTCTCTTATTATCATGTGCACTTAGAGATATTGGAATAATGTAGTAAAAGACACTCAGTTGGAGAAAAAGCATACTGTAAACAGCCTGTGTTTGCCTTCAGCATTTGTTAAATCAAGCAGGAATAATGTTTCAGAAAATTTAAAATCTTTTAATGCATAGAAATGACCACAGAGGAACTATTTTTCTTGCCATGAAAGCTAAGCTGTTTGTTGCCTTGAGGAAGAGAAAATAATGAATTTGGAAAGTGACATTCATATTTTAAATATTGCCAGGCCTGGTGATTTGTTTTTTATTTGCTAAGTTCTAGTGCAACTTGGAAGAAACTGGAAATGAATACTGATTAGAAATTTAATCAAAGAATAATGAATGTTTTTTTGCCCTTTAAAACCAATATTATTACTTTCCTTCCTGAGTCCATGCTTCCTATTAAAAGCTAATGAAATTAAGACTATGATGGAAATTTAAAAATGACCATTGGATTGGAAATGTGCCTGAAATGTTCCAAGAGACACTGGAAAAAATACTGTTAAAATAATTTTATTGTAAAATAGCTCACAATCCAGGAGATTAAGCAATGGACATAAACCAATGATATAATTCTAAAAATTATTGATCTTATAATTTTCTATCTCTTCAACCAGTGAAACATTTGTTTGAGAGAGGAGCATCCTATCCATTTCATTCATTTAAGAATTATATATTGAGGGCCCATAACGTAGTAGCTGTTTGTTAGCTGGTGGGATAATAGGGATTAACATGATAGTTTTACCCTTGTGAAGTTCATGCTCTAGTGGCAGACAGTCATCAGGCTAATCACAATAGTTCATATGTTGACTAGAACAGGCACTACTTAGGATATTATAGGAGCATATATGATGAACAATTAATCAGCCCTTAAGAGTTCAGGTTAATTTTCCTAGAAAAGGGAACATTTGTGTCAGTATCTTAACTTTGAACCTTCTTTTCTTCCACAAAAGACTCAGTAGTCATTTGATTCTTTCTAATACATGATTACATTATTGATCTCAAGAAGTGTTTGGTGACTACTTGATTCATTGCTTTTTTTTCCTTTTCAACAAATTTCTGAATATTTTACATTTTTAAAAATTGCTTTTATGAAAGTAATATATTTGTATAGTTTTAAAAATCATGTAACATTGCAAGATCTATAATGAAAACTCTGCCCTGTTTCCAAGTAACACTTCCCATAATCAACCTTTTAAAAAATATTTTAGCATAAGGTAAGGGAGGCTAAAATGGTGGAGTGAGATGCTCCAGGGCACCTGCAAGGAGGGCAGAAATACTTTCTCAAAGCTCCAGAAAAAGGATTACAGTAACAAGCTGAGTACTGAATCAAGAAAAAAGCAACTTAAAATGGTACAATCTTCTGTCACCCTTGCTAGCCCTACATTCTTCTACTAATCAGCTCAGTGTAGAGCCAGCCATTGGTTCAAGTGGGAGTCTGTGGCCCTGGTTCTGGAGGTAGCAGAATAACCTATGTATACATACTTGGAGTGTGTATGCCTGTACCAATCTGTCTGGTGGCAGCCCAGAGGACTGTATCAGGATATTCACCATAGGCTCACTATCCCAGAACTTTCTCTGAACATAGAAGCAACTCACAGAACTTTTGTACATTACCCTGAGGAAGAATCAACTCACAGGTGCCCTGGGTGAAGGTTTGCTGCCTGTAGGGCATACATTGAAGTGCCAAGGACTATGAGGAAACACTGTTTATTAGGGAAGAGGGGACATTTGTATTTGTGTAAACAGAGGAATTCTTAGGGCCATGCACACACCCAGGACAATAACCTGCACAGGAAGGACTGGGGAGGAGCCTACACTTTTGCTGCTATTTTCTGAAAGCAGTATATGGCTAACCTCTGAAGAAGAGCACTCATACAGACCAATCTGCATAGACTAAGAAATGTGGGTTATTTCCATTCCTTTTTTTTTTTTTTTTTTAGCTCCTGGCATTCAAGAAAATCTCTGTCATAAACTAGTTGGATACAAGCTTAATGACCAGATACTTCAATATCTAAATTCCAGTAATAACATGTTAAAGTATCAAAATATCCATGTTTCAACAAAAGATTACAAGACATAAAAAGAAAGAGAAAGCAATGGCCTATGCAGAGTAAACAAACTTTAGATACCATCAGTGAGTAGGACTAGTCCTGGGACATACCAGACAATTTTTTTAAAATGTCCTAATTATGCTCACAAGCTAAAGGAAAACATGCATGCAGACTGAAGGATATTAGGAAAATGATAGAGGAAAACAGAATATCAATAGAGAGAAAGAAGTTATGAAAAGGAAACAAACAGAACTTAAGTACACAATAACAAAAATTTTAAAAATTCCCTACAGGGGTTCAACAGCGTATTACAGCTGGCATAAGATAGAATCAGTGAACTTGAAGATCATACATTTGAAATAGTGGGAGCAGAAAACAAAAAACAAGAAAAGTAAACACTGCCTGAAGAACATGTGAGACAACATCAAGTACATCAATATATCCATTACAGCAATCCAGAAGAAGAGAGAAAAGGACAAACAAAATATTTAAAAGAAATGAAGGATGAAAACTCCCCAAATTTAACAAAAGCATAAATACAACATCCAAGTATCTCAATGAACTTCAAACAGGATAAAGCCAAATAGACCCACACCACAGCATATTATAATAAAACTTGCAAATGACAAAGTTAAAGAAAATTCTGAAAGCCACATGAGGCAACATATCATATACAAAGGACCTTTAATAAGATTAAATGTCAATTTTCTTTGGAAATCATGTAGGTAAGAAGGCATTTAGTTAACATATTTAAGGTGCTGAAAGGAAAGAATTCTATATTTGGCAAAGCTGTCTTTCAAAAATGAGGGAGAAGTTATGGCATTCCCTGATAAATAATAGCTCAGAGAGTTTGTCACCACTAGACCAGTCCTACAATAAATGATTTTAAAAAGTTCTGCAGGTTGAAAGAAAAGGAAACTAGACAATAGATTAAAGCCAAATAAAGAAATAAAGATCTCCAATAAAGCTAACGATATGGGTAAGTATAAATACCAGTTCTATTGTATTTTTGGTTTGTAACAACTTTTTATTTCTTCCAGGATCTAAATGGTGAAAGCATAACGTGTATCAATCAAAACCTTTGGACTCATAATGTATAAACATGCAATTTGTGACAAGAACTATGTTAAGGTAGCTCAGTAGAGGGGTATAAGAACATAGTTTATGCATACTATTGAACTTAAGTTGGTATTAAATAAAACAAGACAGTTGTAAATTTAGGATGTCAAATTTAAGCCCCATGGTAAACATAAAGAAAATATTAGAAATATGCAAACTTAAAAGAGTCATAAAGTACAGTACAGATTACCAGGGGTGGGACACAGGGGAAATGGAAAGTAAATGCATAATGGGTATAAAGTTTCCGTTTGGAATGATATGGAGTGTAATGGTTTCAGAGTTTTATTTAATCGTGAATTCCAAAAATACAGATTGGATTATTCTTGTAAACTAATCTGTTCATCTGGGCATGATTAAGTTATGAATAGGGCATTAACTGCCATATCAGTGAGACATTGAGCCCCACCCCTCAGTGGGCGTGGTCTCAAGTATAAAAGGCTAGACAAGAGGCAGCAGAGAAAGGAGACTGAGAAAAGCAGATTGAGAGAAGAGATTTAGAGGAGCAGATTTGAGAAGCAGTTCTGAAGTTGGAGTGAGCCGATCGCCGGATAGTCTACAGCTGGCCTTGTGGAGAGACACAAAGCATAGAAAGCCTCATGGTCTACAGCTGAACTCGTGAAGGAAACAAGCTAAGCCTGGAGAGAAACGCAGCCCCGGGAACAGAGGAACCCGGAAGCCTGAATCCTGGAGACGTCAGCAGCCATCTTACACGTGGACTTTGGTATGGGAAGAAATTTATGCTTTGTGGCCCGGTAACTGTAAGCTTCTACCCCAAATAAATACCCTTTATAAAGACCGACCGATCTTTGGTATATTTCAAAAGGCACGCCTGTGGCTGACCGAAACATGGAGTGAGTTGTTATATGGTGCATCATGGGATCACAGGCTCAGAAACAATAGACTATTTCAGCAAATGACCGCTTTATTACTTGCATAAAACAAAAGGTCCAAAAGAGCAGGAGGAAAATATCCCACAGTGGCCAGTCTCATGGGGAGGTCAATTGCCTGGGTCAGTGTGGGTGGGTGGCAGTCATGCCCCACTTTGTGTTGGAGAGGAGAGAGAAAAATCTGTGCTGTCTGAAGGCTCGGTGGGGAGGTAGCCCTGCCCCCAAGTGTTCCTGCCCTGGTAAGCAGCTGGAGCTCTTGTTTATGATTTAAAATATGGCTTGACCAGTCCATTAGATCTAACATCTCCCTAGGGCTTCATAATGAAACATACTGCACACAGTGGAAAAAGAAGTGGGAAAGAAAGTGCTGGGAAATGGTCTTCAGCCGTGTCCCTGACTTTCCCAGCAGGTGATGGGAAAGTTTTAGTAATGGATGGTGGTGAGGGTAACATAATGGAACCTTACTGAATGATATGCTTGGGAGAGGTTGAAATAAGGAAGTTTATATTGTATATATGTTTCCACAATTTGAAAAATACAGGAAAGAACAACTAAAAAGAAAATTAAATTAAATGAAATATGTGATCTTAGTACCTAATTATGGGGGAGAAAAGGTTCAAAAATGCATTATTGGGACATAAGAAAAAATTGTAATATAAATTGTAAGCTTTGTTATCAATGTTAAATTTCTTGAACTAAATAATTGCACTTAAGGTGGTTACATAAATGTATATACTTGTTCTTAGGAATTGTACATGGAAGTACTTCAAGGTGCATAATGTATTCAACCTACTTTCAAATGATTGGGAGATATGATAGATAGATAGATAGATAGATAGATAGATAGATAGATAGATAGATAGATAGATAGATAGATAGATAGATAGATAGATGATAGATAGATGATAGATAGAGATAGAGATATAGATATGGAAAATGTGGCAGCAAAATGTTCAAATTGATGGATTTGGATATCTGGAGGTTACAGGTACATTAGATTTCTCTGTATGAGTTTGTATTATTTTTTTATCAGTCTTGCAAGTTTGAAATTATTTCAAAATAAAAAGTTTAAAGAAAAAATTTAAAGTATTTTATAGTTCCTTAGTTGCCTACCTACAGATTATCAATTTACTCATTTTATGCTCTCTCTTGATTTTTCAATTTTAGTCAATAATGCTTTTCCCCTATGGAAGAATTATTACAATACATCCTTCACTAAAAACATTCATATATAAGCAAACTACACTCTCCAACACAAACATATAGGTGTTTCCTTTCCTTATATTATCACTATATTTATATCACAATTTTGTCACTATTTATATTATAATGACACAGGTAAATTCTATATTACAATAGCATTATCCATTGTATTATCATTTGTTACTCAGAAATTACTAATTGCTTAACTGTTTAGATTTGCTTATTTGTCTATTTATTTCTTAGCATTTCTTCCCAAACTCTACTACAATTAATAAAAACTCAATATTATCAAACACTGCAGTATTCTATCAGTTCCTCTTTTTTGGTTGGAGATATGGAATCCAGAGCCTTCTGTGTGCCTGGACTTTTGCTTGCTGGACCATCTACTCAAGTTTCATCCTCATCATTCCTCCAGCTCTCTCTTGAGTTGGGTATGTCTTTATTTGCCTTCTTTTTCAGAGAACACTTTCCAGAAGTTTCTTGAGAAAGTATTTTGACAACTCTTACATATCTAAAATTATCTCTATTAAACATCCACATTAATTAAGAAATTTGAAAGGGTTTTTCCTCAGGATTTTGAAGGCAATTCTTCTTGTCTTCTATAATCTAATGTAGCTGCTGAAAAATCCAATGTCATTCTGATTCCTGATTACTGACAAATTACTGACTTTTTCTCTCTCTGGAAACACATCTGAAATACTATGCTCCTTAGCTGTTCCCTTTCATAGTAGTCATGGCCTTGGTTTGTGGAGACAACATCAATGCTTGTCTCTGAAGGATAGTAATTATAGTCTGTTTCAGTTATTCTCCTCCCTTCATTATTTGTTCCCTCTAAATTGCTTTCCTTTCTCTTTTGTTTGGATTCCTCTTTATGTTGAATATATTTTCCAAAATATGGTGATTGTAACGGTTTAAGTTTTATGTAATTATGAATTCCAAAAATATAAATTGGATTATGCTTGTAAACTCATCTGTTCATCTGGGTATGATTGGTTTATGATAAGGGCATTAACTGGGCCACGTCAGCAGGGCGTTGGGCCCCGCCCCTCAGTGGGTGTGGTCTCAAGTATAAAGGCCAGGCAGCAGATTTGAGTTGCAGAGAATTGGAGAGAAGCAGATTTGAGAAGCAGTTCTGATGTTGGAGTGAGCCGTTCGCCCAATGGTCTACAGCTGAACTTGTGGAGGAAACAAAAGCTAAACCCGGAGAGAAATGGAGCCCTGGGAACAGAGGAACCCGGAAGCCTGAACCCTGGAGACGACAGCAACTGTCTTGCTCCAACACATGGACTTTGGTGAGGGAAGAACTTTATGCTTTGTGGCCTGGTAACTGTAAGCTTCTACCGCAAATAAATACCCTTTATAAAGACCGACCGATTTTGGTATATTTTCAAAAGGCATGCCTTTGGCTGACCAAAACAGTGATCTTTGGCTTTCATTAAAAGTGAAATAGTGAAAAGATTATTAGATGCTCCGTGCTTATGGACAGGTAATGTAGTACCTTGGTTTTGAGAGCAAAGTGATCTAGCAAGCATTGAACCCACAAATATTAGCTCCAATAGTAAATGCTGTCTCATTCACCTGGGTGAGAGTCAAAAGCTGGTGGTATGCAAGGCAGAAGCCTGGCTTTCAAGAATCCTGGGATTCCTGTAGAGGAAAGAGATTGCACTTCTCTCCATTCAATATGTAGATTTTCTCTTTCCCTTCCTGTTTTCAATATAACACCTAAACATTCTTCTCAAATGTGCCTGATCTCCTGGAGCCTCTCCGTCAATTTTTGCGTAGAACTATTCTTCTGTCTGCCAACTGGGGTGGAGGGTAGATCTGTGGGGTCTAACTGATCCTGTAAAGTCTTTAAGCAAATCTGTTTTAAGTACCCACATCTCAGTCCCACTCCTAATATCTGGTATTCCTGAACTATCCAGTTTTCTGCATATGAATCAAATTGCTTCTTGTTGATTTTTGCATGTGAAAGGAATTATGTTTTAGCTTTCACTATTCTGATAAGTATCCAACAAGTGTTCATCTTCCCCTAATATTTTTTTTAGCATTTCTCCTCCAGGATTGTCTTTTCTCCATTTCTCTTTGCCTCTGTAGGAGCAGACCCATTTTCAAACTTTTTGCTTTCATTTCTCTGAGAATTAAGGAAGATATGGAGAAAAACACATGTATTCAATTTTTCATGTTTAAGGAGTAATCTGCCAATACCCTTTTATGTAATCTTTAGGTATATAAACATTTTTAATATTTGCCAATGGATTTTTTCATATAAAAATCTTACAATATGTAATCAGTCTTAAAAATATATTATGCTATTTATTCCACAGATAGAAAATATGTTGTGTGAAGCAAGTCATTATGAAAGTATCTGACACAATAAGCAATAATACTTTCCCCACACCAACACACTAAAAGGTGATCTCTGTGGATGTTGAGGTCTTTGTATTTCCAGTACTTGAAAGTAAATAAGTATTTGTTGACTGTGTTTGACTAACAAATTCATGTAGCATGAAGAAATCTTGAGTCATTGGATTTTGAGTCCTAGGTCTTTATGGTTATGCTGTGATCTTTTTTTAAAATAGGACCAGGACTGTTATGGCACATCTCAGCAAAGCCTGGCTTTCTCCTAATATAGCAAATACATGTTTTTCTAATTTAGTTATTAACTTATTATTATGCCCAGTGATGTGCTAGGCACTGTGCTATACCTTCAATCCCAGATAATTAAGGCTCTAGATGAACCTGGAAGCTTCACTGTTTTCAGTAGAGCTGGCACACAGTTTGGAACTACAATTATGTTCATATATATATCTGGGCTCTGCTGTGGTCTTTAGACTTTTTGGAACGTTGCTTACCAAATCCTGTCTGTCTTTCATTCTATATACACCTGACCTGTTGCTGAGAAGTATACCAATTAACTTGTTTATAACTCTCATGACTCTAGCCAGTTTGAGACTAAATTCTAGCTTGTCATAATCTAATACTGTGACCTTAATCGAATTGCTTTGCCAATATTGGACTTTGCTTCTATCTTATTTCTGCACATCCAGTTAGACAGTTATATCCTCCAGATCTTTCCCATATGAGTTCATATGCCTGCTCAGTACAGAATAGTGTTTCATCTAGAAAAATTGTAAAGCATTCCCTTCTGTGCTTTGGATGTGACATATCATTTCATTTCTTTTCATCTACTGTTTTGTGTATCCTGCTTATATGCCTTAAACAGTAACTGCCCTTGTCATCTTTTTTCAGGTTTGTTTTCCTAGATCCCTGTTTAGAGTTCTGTGTCATGATTCTGGATTATGGTGATATAGAGAGGATATAATTTTGTCTCTGTAGTAAAACAACTACACTTTTTTGCAAGAAATTCTAAACCTTTTATATTCAAAAAGTTCACATGATGTATTTATTTTGCTTTTAATGTCATATTCTATTATTTTCTGAAGAGATGGTGTCGGCTCTTATTTTATTTAGAAAGACGTTATAGTATAATGAATGATAAAGGGCATGAAATCTGGAGACAAACTCATAATAGAATTCTGATTCTCCCTCTTGCTAGTGGTGTGAACTTGTTTAAATTACATTACATTCTGTAAGCCTTATTTTATCTATCTGTAAGATAGAAATGCTCATAGTTACTATAGCTTAAGGTTGCTTAAGGAATCCATACCTTGAGGCATATAATATATATATCTTTCATTAAGAACATGCCTAATACATGTTAATCCTTATAGAAGTATTTACTGTGATTATTATTTAGGATCACTGCCACATAAAGAGAGCAACTTTGCTTAATATATAGCATTTTTATTACAATATCTAAAATAAATCACTTCACATGGAAGGAACCAACCTGTCTAAAGTAAAAAGTTTTTTAGCTGCTTTTAAGACAGATGAACTTCTACTCAATCCTTCAAATATGGCATAGGGAATTCAATTTTATCCAACTGCTAAATTGTACAGTTTGACTTGTTTGAAAATTCTCTCATGCTGAGATAAAATTTGTTTCATTGTAATTTCCACTCAATAATTGTTAATGAAGTACAATTAGGGATAAGAGTTAAAGAGTGTCTCCACTTCCTCCCAGTTACTAGTGCCTAACCCCCAGCAGCATAACTGACTTTTGATCACAGTCAACCCATAGTACCCTTAAGTTAGCTGGACTTTGTTTCTCTGGTTTACAACAACAGCAACAAAAAACTTCACAAATATAATGATAGTTGTCCTTCAACCAGCATTCTTTATATATGTTGTTCAACTAATCAAAAAAATTCCCAAAAGTATTATCCTATCCACATTTCCCATTTTAATGCACAAAGAATCACTTTTCTCAAAGGTCCTGCGGAAATCAAGTACTGAGCCTTGTTTCAAACTCCCTTAGTTTTCACCCAATGACATACCTGTATATAAAATCAAATTTTAAATTAGTTAGTCCATGGGTCACTTAAGAGAAGAGGAAAGTCAAGCAAAACCATCACACGTTGTGATCATACAGGTAAAAAGTCTCTTTTAGGTTAGGAATAGATTGTGAAGGAAGAGGAGTGACAATGGCCTCAAGAGAATTTATCCAAATCATGTTTTTTAATACCTCAAAGAGATCATTTCATTTTATAGCTGTTTAGATCAGTGTAAACTGTGTTGCCATGGTATAAGTGCAAAGAAAATGATTACTGAGGAAGACTAATGAGTTTCATAATACCAGAACATAATGTTTCAGTTTAAGTGTATCTTAACCCCACACTTATGAGAGAAATGCTAACTGCTTTTGATTAACTCAATGACTCCTCCATCGCTGATGATAGCTTTGAAGGCACGTTTTTTTTTTTTTAATATCATTGTTGCTCACTACTTCCCTTTTTTAGATAAAGATGATTTAAAGGGCCCCAAAAGCCTTACAACTTAAAGTTATCATATTTCATTTTGTTTTTATAATTAGAAATTCAAAAACCACACAACTCTAATTAAAATTGGGAAACAATAAATGCAAAGATTGTCAAACTCATTATTGTAACTGTCATTGCTGATTTCATTGTATAATTTGTTTCCATTAAAAACGTGTTCATTTCTGGGGATATAAAAAAAGAGAATAAAGATTTTTTACAGAAAACACATTTATGTTTTACAAGGGCATAGCTCTGCCACCATATAATAATATTTGCACTTTGTTTAGCAAATTGCAACTTGGTGTATGGTAATACTATTGGCATTTAAGTGTTCACTTGAGAGTTTTTAACTTTAAAGGACAAACTAAGGCCTCTAACTTTAAAAATATTTCCATGATATTTTTCCTTCAGAGGGAACAAATCCAAGGGATTTTCTTTTCTGAAATAGTACAAGGTTCTTCATAGGATATTTAACCTGATCAGTCATATTTCAGCAAAAGCCTCAATATAACATCAAGTGCACTACCTTAATTCAATTTGAATACTTTTACTACATGTGTATATAAATCAAAACAAATATTATTTTCAATATGTATGTCTTACCTCTGTTATTTTTCTAATATTTCATTTATCTTTCTTCCTTATGAACTATTCTTGAATGAGCAATAGAAACTCAAAGAGAAAAAGAGATCTTCATTAGTTTGGGGACTAGGCAAGTACAAAAAAATAAATATTATGCCTGGGAAAATCTTCTTGCTCATTGTTTAGATTGTACATGTTTGTGCAATATTATAAAATGTAGATATAATAAGCATAAAAATAATTTTTTAGAAATCCTATGTGGAAGTAGAACAAATAAGATTTGGATTTAAAGGTTTTATTAAAGAAATAATATTTCTTAGGCTATATTTCTCATTGACATTTTATAACGATTTCCCATTTTTTTCTCTCTACTTTTACACTGTTTATCTCCTTGCTGTTTTAGGCCATGTTATGTAAACATATTTTTATTAACCCTCCTAAATTATTATGAATATACCAATGAGTATCATTCACAGACTAAAACAAACAACACTAAATTTTCTCCTGGAAATAATTTTGGACATCTATGCACTATTTTAAGCAAAATTTTCTGCGTGACAGGTACTGTTGGTTTCTGCCCTAAGATGTTTGTGGATATTATATTACTGGCATCATTTTCAGGCTTAGGTATGAGTTTCTACCATTTGACAGTTTTTCAAAATGGTATCTGCTGTATTAGTCAGCCAAAGGGGTGCTGATATAAAATACTAGAAATTTGTTGTATAAAGGGTATTTATTTGGGATAGAAGCTTACAGTTACCAGGCCATAAAGCATAAGTTTCTTCCTTCACCAAAGTCTGTTACCACATGTTGGAGCATGACAGCTGCTGACGTTTGCCAAGGTTCAGGCTTCTTGGGTTCCTCTCTTCCCAGGCCTCAGTTTCTCTCCAGGCTCAGCTCCTCTGTTTCCTCCACAAGGTCAGCTGTAGATTATGAGGCTCTCTAGGCTTTGCCTCTCTCCACAAGGCCACCTGTGAACTGTCAGGTGAACCGCTTGTCTCTATCCCGGGCCTTCTCTCCTTCCTCATTACCAAGCTCCTCTGTGTGCTTGCTTCCCCAGGCTCCGGCATTCAAACTCAGCTTCAGAACTCCAACTCAAAACTCCAACTCTGTCCTTTGCCATGTCTTTTATCTTTGAGACCCCACCCACCAAAGGGTGGGGCTCAACATCCTACTGATATGTCCCAATCAAAGCCTTAATCATAACTTAATCATGCCCAGATGAACAGATCAGTTTACAACCATAATCCAATATCTATTTTTGGAATTCATAACTATATAAAACTGCCACATCTGCATTTTTATAAATGCAAGTTCTTTTGATAAGGTAGCCATTACAGTATGTAGAAGAGAACTTAATATATTAAAAGATCCAAATTATGTTTCAAAAGTAACACCATATCATCTATATCAATGTTAATAAAAAATATAAATCAAAATAATATTTTCATGAGTATGCCTGGGTGGCTCTCTAAGTCTCTTGAAAAGTCTTAAGATTATAGTAAAGAGATTCCTGTGATTGTATACATACATATGTATATACATATGTGTGTGTCCAATTGTACATATTCATACATATATATCTATGCATATAGATTTATAATGTTATCTCAAATAATTTTTAGAACTCACCAGATATAAAATCAGATACCAATCATATAGAAACATCATTCTTACAGGTCCAGCAGCAGTAATACAATTAACTTGCTTCACTCTTCATTCAACTGGTTTGTGGTAGTAAATTTAACCAATAAGGCAGCAGTAGGGGAAGAAAATAAAGATGCAGTCTTCAGTATATTGTGAAAGAAAAATGTTATTTTTCATAGCAGCTTGGAAAACTAAATAGTATAATGAACTAACAAAACAGGAATCACAAATTATTTGAATTAACAATTATGATAATCACTTCTTTCATGTTTGAATAAACATTTTAATAATTTAATTGCTTTTTATTTTTTCTAGTCCTTTCCTATCACAGTCTTGATTTCGAATTCTCTTGAAGAAATATTTGATGTTTCAAACTATTTTTTAAATTGTTTTATTAGTTTAAATTTATTTTGTATAATAATAAAAACATTTGAAATATGGCTGTTCAGCAAATAGAGAAATTGACGATCAACCATAATCCCTCATTTCACAAACAGCCACTAAATATCAATCTTTTAGAGTGCAATATAACCAAAAGTATTTTAAATCATTTTCTCAAGGTGGAATTGAGTAAAAGAGTCTGTATATTTCAAAAGACTATTAAAATATATTTCTGATTCAAGAAGGCACATGAATTTATAACCCAACCAAGAAATGTATGTGTTAATCCAATTTTTACATCAATAGCCGTATTTTGTACCATTCATTAATAATCACTAATCTGATATACAAATTTATTTAATTTGCAATAATGGATTATCACTGTGGTTAACATTTGGATACATATATAGAAAAATACACATAAACCCTATCTCTTACTGTACACAAAAAAATTAATTCCAAAGGAATATAGATCAGAGTCTGAAAAGTAAAACAATAAATCTTCCAGAAGACAATATAGGGAAAAATTTTCAAGATTAGGATAGGAAAAGAGTTCATAAAATGAATACAACAGAACC
Organism: Chaetophractus vellerosus; assembly: GCA_004027955.1. Lineage (NCBI taxonomy): Eukaryota > Metazoa > Chordata > Mammalia > Cingulata > Chlamyphoridae > Chaetophractus > Chaetophractus vellerosus. The sequence goes on from PVKH010004942.1 coordinate 22,378, forward strand.
ATAAAAGAAATGATAAATTACCATAACATTGAGAATTTTTGTTTATCAACAAAAATATTGACAGTGAAAATGCAAACCACAAAGTGGGGGAAGATATTTGCAACATCTTTAGCAAACTAAAGATTTATGCAGGGCCCGGCTAGATAGCTCAGTGGATAAAGAGCTCGCCGGTGTACCACATGGGAGGCCCCGGGTTCGGTTCCCGGGGACCTCTCCGAGCGGGCAGACGGCCTTGAGAAAGGCAAGCCGCCGTGGGCGGGGCAGAGCCGCCGTGGGCAAGGCAAAAAGCCACCACGGGCAGGGCGGAGCCCCCACGGGCATGGCA
>PVKH010004943.1:0-22699 GCA_004027955.1 Chaetophractus vellerosus
AGTTAGTAATAAAACTCCCTTTTTGCTATTGCATTGTCGATGTGGTCTCATCCGTGCGTCTGGGGATCTGAAATCGGGCACAACACACTAAAGACGGTAATGGAGAGATTAAGAAATCTGCCCTATGTACTCAGATAGCAAATGGTACAGATGGACCTATTAGGCTCTAACCTGGTAATCCATGGCCTTAAACAAAGAAAGAAAAAGAAAGTACATATGGAATGGGCGACTGTCTCTGTTCATGGGAATTTTTAGACAAGTGGTTCTTAAACCTGGCGGCACATAGAAATCAATGGAGGCACTTATAAAATATAGAGAACTGGTCTGCACCCAGAATGGCCAGATCAAGATCTGCAGGAATATAGCCAAGAAATATGTGACTGTTTACAAAACTGCTACAGCCAGCGAGGCACTGGTGTGCAGATTAGTGTTTGGGCACAGTGCTCTAGACTATAACTAACTAGAGTAGTAAATGTCATCTCTATTACATGACTCCAAGAAAGAGGGATGGAGAGATGCAGGAAATCCTACAATTTTACCTTGTTAGCCCTGTAGTCAGTATTTGGGATTATTAAATTCAAAACATAACACGCAACTACATTTATTGGGTCTTTAATTAAAAATGGGATATTTCAGGATAAGCCACAGGACAGGTTCAGCAAAAACCTTTGATTCTTTGATTTTTTTCCTTTTCTCAAATATGTGAATTTTTCTGCACTAAATGTATTCTCTTTTGCTTAAGAAAAGTCATAAGTGTATCAAAAAATCTTACATTAATCCTTTGCTAAAATATGCTAATATTCTCCCATAGTACTTTGTTCCTGCCTAAATACTAATATCTATCTCATATACTGTAGTTTATCAAGCTTATAATCATTTTAGCCCTACTAGACTGTCCATGATGCCAAGCATCTATCATGTATTCAATAAATGCTTTGTCAGTGAAATAACTATATATTTATATATTTAGGCTAATAAGCACTACTGCCCTGGGTTTGAATTTAAGCTTCTCCAATTACCAGCAGTGTGAGCTCAATATCTCTGAGCCTCAATTTCCTTATCTGTAGAATGGGCATCATAGAGTACCCACATTACAGGGCTGGTAGAATTAGCAGTAAGGAATACAAAGCACTCAGAAGAGTGTCAGGCACTTAAAGCCAGTTAAAAAATGTAGAACTATTTCCCTTGTGATAATCTTGCTGTAGGGCTTCAGCTGCTTAAGGAACAAAGGCAGCAACAACAAAATAGAATTTGCCTTTGGATTAGGTAAGAGTTTCCTTCATTTTATCTGGGAAGCATAAGTTTACCAAATAAATGAATAGTGTATGGTATTTGTTGGAAGAATGTTCGGAACTACTTAAGTCAATTGACTGCATTTAATCACCCTCAAGTAATTTAGAAGCCATAATTTCCATATATACAATCGATATGCTAATAATAAACTATCATTATTTATTCATGAAAACTGTTCCCTTCAGCCCCTCCATGGTGTTACACTTTGTTAAGGAAGGAAAAGCGGGAGATTGACTGGATGGGAACATGAATAATGCTGAGCAAACTTCAGAGAGAAAAGTCATCAAACACAAAATGCTGCAAAAGAGCAAGGAGGTTAACAGGAAAAAAAAGTGAATAATTACATATATTTTTATCCTGTGAGAGTAGTTATAAATATAAAAATATTTGAACCATGAAAGTGGAGAGTACAGAGCATTAGCAGCAGGCCCAGGGGGCAGAAAACCTAACAGGAGCAAAGTCTGTAGATTTAAAAAAAATCTAAAAAGTGCCAGAAACATGGTATTCACAAATCTAATATGTGCTTGATCTCTGTCCACTTTTCAGATCTAGAGACTAAAATTGGAAACAAATGCAGCTACTATACCTCACTTGTAATGCTTGCTATTACAGAACAACCCTCGGTGTTCTGGCACCAAAAGGAGGAAAATGAACCTCTGGTGGTTGTTGGAATGAAGGTTAAACACACACACACACCTGCACACACATACACACGACCATCCTCAGAAATCCAGATGTGAGCACTAGAGGTTTGAAAATAGTACCAAGCTCAGCGGAAAAATGTTCTTAGAAAATGAGCTCTTTAAATCAGTCTGTTAGTTTTGGAGGTAGGCAGTTGAGATTACCGGGAACCCTTCCCAATCGTGATTCACGCTGATCTGTGATTCTGAGACGCATGCTCTGTCCACCCACACTTTCCAAAGCCAAGGCATTCTGTGGCACTAAACTCCCCAGCTGCAGGGCGTCTTGAAAAGGTTCAGGAGCAGGTATGCTGACACTGCTAATTCTTGATATTTGCTTCCAGGTCTGGTTTGGCGCCAAGGAGGGGTTGTGGAGGTGATCAACACCATCCCCCACGTACCCACCAAGAACTACCTCTCCTATGATCACCGCTATTACACCTCTGTTTAAAAATGCAAATACACATTAGTCACTCAAACTTAGTGTAACTCCTTTATCAGATCATCAAACCAACCCTTAGCAGAAGAGCATGGCAGAACAGAAAGGCCAGGGTGGATCCCAGACCAAACACTAATTAATAGTGTGACCTTCAGAAAGTGACCTCTCCTTTTTGTGCCTAAGTTCTCAGGGTGACACACTGTCCTGGTTTTAGCACATAAAGTCCTGGAAAGTACCTCATTCCAGGGTAAAGCGAGACAAGCAGACAGCCACCTTACCTTAAGACTCAGGAAGATGTTGCAGATTAAAAAGAATGCACTAGTGCCTAGTGTATGGTATTTCTTCTATGATTCTTTTTTTTTTTTTTTTTAAATCAAAAGCCGGGGTGGAATTTGAATTTTCAGTGGCTATGGGGGGAGGATAAGTGATTTAATAAAAATGATGGCGCCATTGAACTGCCTAAGGTCAGAATGAGGAAGAGAATGAAAGGAAAATCTAAATTAGGAGAAAGGTTTGGAAGAGTATGTTGGAAGGGACCCAAGTCATTTTTGCTTCTGCAATTCTGTCAAGACCCAATTCTCCACTGATTTTCATGGCAGGTGGGTTGTTGCCGTGATGGAGGCAGGGCTAAAGCTGGAGGGTTCTATGTAGGATTTTGCCACCTAGAAACAGACTAGTCCACAGGAAGTTTTGGGGACATCTTACTCCACTAAGCAGAGCATAAGTCACCCCATCTACTTCTCCCAAAATAACAGCGTGCATTTTGCAGCACTAACATTGAGGATTCTGTCAGCTAGAATAGTCTGCTTTTTCTTCCTTCAATATCTTACACAAGTCATCTCACAGAGACCATAGTTTCCCGAGGGGTGTCATGGAGACAATAACAGATGACTAAAATTATTCAACCAAACTTCTCAAAGGTTACACTTTATTATTTAACCTGTTTTAGAATCCTAGAAGCCTGGGCAATTAATGCGAGGCACAAGGGGGGGAAACAACAAATCTAGGCAGAAGTTGTCTATGCTGGAGCTGTCAAATGTGTTTCTTACAAAGTGTAAAATGACAGGGACATTTACATTGCTGTGTACTACAAATAATCAAACATTAATAAAAGCTATAACATTTAATTTAATTGCAGAGACTAAACATCACAGATGTCTTCTTGAAGGATGGGAAGAAATGAAACTTTAAAGGCTATGTCAGGGTTTACTGTCTAATATCTCTTTGGCTCTGCATATAAATGTCTTTTTCAATTAAACGCACACCCACAGAATATTATTTGCATTTGTCACCAGTGATTTGTACTAAAATTATTCAGATGGTACCACAAAATAAATCTTACATATTTTAAGTGGTCCAACTTGCTGTATGTAACCTCCAAAGATCCTTCTCAACCCTCCTTTCTAGTTCCCCCCATCATTAGTCAGATAGTCACTCAAACTAGATAGCCTGGGGATATCTTTAACTCTTCCAAGCAGTCCACATCCAATTAACCACCAAATCTGGTTAATATTCATTCCTCAATTATCATCTTACCTCACCCTCTCCTCTTTCTTATTTCTTAAGATTTCTTGCCAGGATTTTAAACTATCCCCTGGTTTCTCTCTCATTTGGTCATTACATGCCTCTGCTTAAATTCTGGTGAAGAGTAGAAAGAATACAGCTCTGGTAGACACTGTACTTGAGGGCAGGGACCATAAGACATTGTTTCTCCCCAGCACCCAGCACCTAGCACAGCACTCACCCAGCGTTGGCTTAACTAAACTGGAGAGACCTGGTTTTGCAGCTTAGGCCCAAAGATTACTAATAGTAAGATTTTGGGCAAGTTATTTCATTGCCCTGAGCCTTAGTTCCCTCCTATACAAAATGGTGCTATCTCTTTCAAGAAAGTCTTTTAAGATTTAATGAACTACTTGCATAAAGTGCCAAGAACTAAACCCAGCCCATAGAACACATTCAATAAATGCAAGTTCTCTTACCCCATGAACATGTCCTCATTTTCTAGAAAACAAAATTGAACTTCCTATAACATACAAAGCACTTCCCCAAAACAGTCAGGGCCAAATGGTTTCCTTATATTCCTCTTCAACATACAAGCAGCACCATGTCCTTCCATGTTTCCATACTGTATTAGTTCTCCCTTGAATGTCCTTCCTCCTAGTAAATTTCCCCCTATCAGTCAAAGACCATCTAATTAATACTTATTCCCTAGCTTTCTCCTCAGCTCCCTGACCTTGGTGTAACTCATTGCATTATGCTGTTTCCACTGTGTTGTCTAATTGACTGTGATGCCATGATGTCCCTTCAAGCTATTATCAATTTACATTTTGGTTATCAATAATTCATGGGATAAACCAATCTTAGAAGGTCTCTCTTTCTTCTTGGAATTGCTTGTGGCTCATACAGATGCCTTTTACAGAGTACAGTAGTTAAGAACAAAGGATTCAAAGTGAGTCTTTTAGGGTTCATATTTTATCTCTACCCCTTACTAGCAGTATGACCTTAAGGAAATTATTCATACCGTGTGGTTCAGTTCCCTCATCTTTAAGATAAGAACAATAATATTACACAACTCATAGTGTTGTGGTGAGGATTAATTGAGTAAATAGCTTAGAAGAATGCCTAATACAGAATATGCACTCAAATGTTAGCTCCCTTCCACAGCTGGTGGATGTAACCCTGGCCTGGGCAGTGTCAGTGAAACATTAACATTACCAAAAGCTCTGCAATGCCTCCAGGGCAATGGTATGGGTCACAAGCAGGGCTTTGGGAAGACATCCTAGAAATGAAGGAGTTGGTATGAGAGGAGTATATAGGAAGAATTTCTTGGTCACATTGGAACCATCTAAAATTACATTTACCTTTAAAATGTAATTTGGAGGATTTGAGAAATGACTGAAACACAAATTGAAAGGAGGCACAGAATAACCTGAGGCTTCTCCTTTCTGATGGCAACAATAGAGCATCAAGAGCAAAAGGTTGTCTTCCTAAGCCAGGTCAGGGGGTAATGGTGATGGGTATGTGTAGTAGTTCTATCAGGACCTGGTTCTACAGTGTTATCATACCTTGATGAATGACAATGGATTTCTAACCCAGACTGGGAATATAAACTCTCTGAGAAGAGAGCTAGTCCAGTGGGTTCACTGATGCTGCACAAACCTGTCAAAATCACACTTAATTATTCTCTTTCATTCAAGCTCCTCATCAATACAGCAGGAAAGGCTCCAGCTTCTAAAACTATCTGCAGTAATGGAAGAGTTTTTTATCTACTCTGTCCATCAACATATGGCTGATGCAAATGTGGAACTGGATTTTTAATTTAATTTCATGTTAATTAATTTAGATTTTAACTTAAATAGCCACACGGGGTTAGTGGCTACCATATTGCAGAACACAGCACAGCTCTAAAGTATATCCCAGATCCTCTGTTTCCATGCCACAGCAGCCATTCCTCATTTCTTCTACTTGTATTTGGTTTCCATATTTCCACCATTGAGCCCCAGCTTATCAAACAAATACCAGACTGTTCTTTTCCAAATGTCAATTATGCCACCTTCCTGCTTAAAATAAAGTGCAACCTCCTTTCAGTGGCCTAAAAGGTCCTTCACTCTCCACTTCCATCCAGCCTCTCCAACTTTATCTTCTAAAGCTTGCCCCTTCACTCATATCCACAAATCACTGGTCTTCTGTATTTCAAATGCCTAGTTCATTCTTGCCAGATTTCTGAATGACCAGTTCTCTCTCATAAAGTTCATTGTTAAAAGATGCTTAATTTCATCAGTCATTAGGAAGATGCAAATTAAATCCAGAATGGGGAAAAATTCTTTACTTCTCAATTTTAAAAAAGCTGATAATATTATATTTTGCCAAGGATATGGTGAAATTTACATTCTCATACAATGTAGAGGTATAAATCGGTATAAGCGTTTTGGTGGTCAATTTGGCAGCATCCATTAAAATAAAGTATCAAGCACATACCCTCTTGCTGTCAGGTGAATTGTGCCCCCGCAAAAGATAAGCTGAAATCCTAACCCCTGGAACCTGTGAATGTGAATATATTTGGAAATAAGTTTATTGCAGATATAATCAAGTTAGTGGTCATACTGGATTAGGGTGTGGTATCCCTATAAAAAGAGGGAATGTGAACATAGAGACACAGTTCCATGGGGGGGAAATGCCATGAGACAACGGAGGGCAAGATTGGAGTGACGTGTCTACACACCAAGGTATGCCAAGCACTGTCAGCAGCTATGAGAAGCTAGGAAGAGGCAAGGAAGGATTCTTCCCTAGAACCTTTAGAGCAAGTATGACCCTGCTGACATCTTGATGTTGGACTTGTAGTCTCCAGAGCTGGAAGAAACTTCTCTTGTTTTATGCTACCCAGTATGTGGTAATTTGTTATAAAAGTCATAGGAAACTAATTCAACCTCCTTGATCAGGTTTGTCACTTAAGCATCTAGTCAAGATAATAATCATTCTTATACATAAAGATTTTCATTGAAGCAGTGTTCACAATAGCAAAACAAAAAAAATAAACAAACAAAACCCACACAAGTGGGCAAGCCAACAAACTGAATGTGCAGAAACAGGTATTAAATTAACAATGGTACCCACATGCAATGGAATTCTATACAGCAGATTAGTAGAATAAGGTAGAGCTGTATGTACTGACAAGGCAAGACCTCCAAGATATATTTCTAAGTGAGACAGTAAGTCAGAGAACAAGTATACATGAAAATATCAGTGTTTTTAAAAATTTATAATAATAATAGCTAACATTTATTGTATTCACTATCAGGCACTGTTCTAAGTGCATCACAATATTATTCTTCACAACCACCTTGAAGTAGGTAATGTTAACATCCCATTTTATATGTGAGGAGAAAGAAACACAGAAAAATTTAGCAAGTTTCCATGGCCACAAAATTAATGAGTAACAAATCTGTCTCCTGATCCTGATCTCTTAATTACTGCTATATTTTTTATCTTATGCTTGTATCTATAAACTAAAAATATACATTAAAAAAGTGTGTGTATACTAAAATGCAAAGGAAAATGTATGGATAAATAAGTACTACAATAGTGTTGTTTGGGGTCAGGAGAATGAAATGAAGTGAGTGATTTCAATCTTTTCCATACTGAATTTCTTGAAATTGTATAAGGAGGTATTCACATGAATCATGTATAATTTTCTTTAATACAAGAGCCCAGTAACATCATGAGGAAAATGAGAGGGAAGGTCATTCTATAAAAAAACTGAAGAAGGTGGGACAGAAGATAATTTTGTTTAAATAGTGCTTTGAGGCATAGCTTTGAAGTAATTTGAGCAAAAAAATTGTTAAATACAGCTGTAATTGCCTGAGTAATTCAAGTGAAAAGAAGGGATTTTAACCTCAGAAATTATGGATGTAAAAGTGTGGTCTGTTGGAATTTCAAATCGCCAATTATAATGGAATGCCATTGAGATTCAGTTTGAAAGATCATGACTAAATGCTTTTTTTCTTTAGTATTAGTAATTTGCTGAAACATGAATTTTCAATTTTCCTTTCCTTCATTTCCTTGGTTGTTTATTTGTAGGTGCCAGAATTTCAGTTATCTAGCCTGGCAGATCATTCATGTTTAAGTGTGAATGCTATAAATCTAGATTTTTCAGGGAATGCTGTTTGACTGAGAAATGGTGAGGAATGATTATGAAATACTGTACGTTAAAATTTTTGCATTTCATTTAATGGTTCCTGAGATGAAAACTGCAGTGATTTCAAGTTTGATAGATATGAGATCCCAGAGAGAGTTACCAATCAGTCAACCTAGGATATTTTTGAAAGTGAAATGAGTTGGCTTTTTATTTCTTCTTTAGGACAATTACTATTGATTTACTCCCCCACTCCCACCCCCACACATTTACACACTTACCCTATCACAATGTGTTGTAATGAACAAAGAGGCAGAACTATACCCTGCATAACAGATTCAATATGTGACCTGTTTCTTCCTTCACCACACATAAAACTGAATCTACCCTTGGTTGTCCTGCCCTTAATTTTGGCCCCCACTTTCCACATTGTAATCAGAATAATCATTCTAAAATGTGTATTTGATCGTGTATTTCTCTTACTTAGAATCCTTCTGTGTCTCCATCTTGCTCAGATACAGCCTGGAGCCCAGTGTATTTCGTTCTTCAAGATGCAGCCCTCTTTTTATATTTTCAGCCTCATCTGCTAAACCTCAAGGATCCTGGTAGAAGAATTTGCACATTCTCTAGGGTCTGGGCTGTTTCATGGCTCTTTCATCTTCCTCACTGCCTCCTTTCACCTGCCCAAACCTACTTGCCTTTCCGTCTCCTCCACAGGGGCTAGCCACCTGGGCTAAATGCCTCTTGGAACCCCAAGACCTTATCACTGTTTACAAAATACCATGCGCTGCAGAAAGGATCTGCTTCTCTGCCTATCTCTTCCCCACACCTGTATGCTTGAGAGCAGGGGTACATCTTATTCTTTATCTCACCAGTGACTAAGACAATGCCAGGCTCCACAATATTTGCCAAATTAATTAATGAATGTTACCTAAGTGTTTGGGGTTGGTTAATGTTCCTCAACTATTTGCTAACTTACGTATTTTGCCGCTTCTCTGAGTAAACCTAATGATGTCTTATTCAAATCAATGGCTGCTGCCTTAAAATATAATAATAGTTACAACTAACATTTAATTAGTACTTCGTATCAGAACTCTATTATATCATTTAACCCCCCAAACATATAAACAATCATATGTAATAGGTAAAAAACTAGTATTATCCTCTCCAAAAATGAGGAAACTAAGGTTCAGAGAAAAGTTAGGATGTCAATCATCCAACTCCACACACTACATTTAACTAGTATGTCTCTTATAGGGATTTCGTGAGAATTAAATGGCCCAGTACATTTTGAGGGCTTAGCAGATGATTGGTCAGTTAAGCTCTCAAAGAAGTGAAAATTTTCTGTTACTTTTGCTACCTATAATGCTACCATACTTGGGGATACCTGTTTTACTTCTAAACCTAATGCTTGAGGGTTCTTAAATTATCCATTTCAATTCAGTGGCATATGTAATGAGGAGCAAATATGTTTTTAAGTGTTGTTTGTTTCTTTATTTAGCAGATAATTTAACAAGTAAATAATACGTGAGTTACTACATTGACCTAGTTCTCTTTTCTACTTCACACTGCTCCCGCTTCACTCCAGTCCCTCAGGTGCTTTTCTTCCTTAGGGACTTTGTGCAGACTCTTTTACTCTGTATGGAATGGTCTTCCCTAGCTATCCATGTGGCTCCCTCTCTCATCTAAGCCTCTTCTCAAATGTCACCTTCTCGTGGAGGGGGCCCTGACCACGCAGAACCCTCTCTCCCCTTCCCCTAGCCCCCTTTGCCTGTACTAATGACTTTATTTCCAAACACTTCCCACCGTCTAACAGTATATATGTTTGTTTATTATTCATTTTGTTCATTGCTTATCTTCCCTACTGGAATGTAAGCTCCATGTAAAGATTATTGCCTGTTTTATTCATTAAACTATACTATCTCAAATGGTGCCAGGTTCAATGTGGGTGGTTAATAAATACCTGCTGAATGAATGAATGAATGAATGATCATTGATTGTGCCCAGGCAGTGTTATACAACCTTTACAAACAAGGTGTTTATGCATATTTTGTCAGCTTACTGCTATATTCAATATCTGAAACTAAGGGTTTGGTAGAATAACTGAGCAGCAAATCTGTTACAGAAAACAGATCACGGTGCTTGATCTAGGCAGCATAGCACAATACAGGGAGTTAAAAAGTTTCACTCAAGACTCTCCCCACTTTCCTATAAATAGTTGAAAGTGCATCAATAGGAATTACAGTGAATGAATATATTTGATTTAGTTTTTTTTTTCACAGAATAATCAAAGATACTACACGTTGCATATAAATAATCAAATTCTTGATCATTTTCTAAGAAATAACAAATTTATTGGAGACAAAATGTTAGAAATCACTGCACTTTTTCATGAAACCTCATAAATATGTGTAAAGTTATATTCAATACAATTGAAGGAGGCCATATTTTTAACAGCTACAAACACTGACACCATAAAATGTTGCATGAGCTAGCATCATAGAGATTTGCATTATCCCTCCTGGCAATTTCACCTAATAAAATAGGACCCATGTGAAAAGGCGTGTGTCTAGGGTTCCTGTGATAACTGGTTGTGCCCATTTTGCTCCAGCATGGGCAGTGATATTTAAAGACAATCTTATATTGCTTACAAGTGCATAGCTCTTGTAAGTGCAATGCTCACTTAATTTAGATTTAAAATTCTAAACTGATCATGGACTAAAATTTAAACCAAAATTGAGGGAGTTTCAGAATTAACAGCTGTACTCCTTCTAGCATGATGGTCAGCCTCACTTAAGACCCATTGTAAAACCAAGGAGAACTAAGTATCCTTGAGACTCTGAAGATTCTGTGAGGCTCCCTGTGGACTTCAGTTATAGACTTTATTGACTGGTCAAATAAACTCAGGGCCTTCTAGATGTGGGCAGAAAAGAAATGTAGTGAGGCCTTGGTATATTTCTGTTTATGACAGGTTGGCGCACTATGTGTTTAAATCACCAGAACTTAAAGCTAAGCCTTATTATGAGTATGGCAAGAATTTCTACTTATGCAAAACTTAATTTGATGTTTCTAGGAGAATTAGCTACAAGTAAGTTCCTTTAGGGTAGGATCTGTATTTTCTTTAATGTCTCCCTTTCCCAGTGACAGCCACATGGAATGTGGTCAATATATCCTTTTTTGGCAGTCTGATTGAAGACTTTGAAGTCCTCTTTGTCTGCCTGCAGAGACACATTTGAAAACAAACTCCATAAGGGCAAGCTGTCAGTTGCATTGTTTTTGTCATCCGTGGGAATTAAGATGAACTGCAGTGCTCCTCACAGATCCCTCCAATGAGGGGCAAGTCTTGGATGAAGTCTCTTTCCTAGAAAAGCCCTCACCTGTGGAATCACCTATGTGCTCTGATTTGGTAGATGCCCATTCTATTCATATACACCACACCATGTGTAATGTGTGCGTTAAGATTTTAATACTACAGCTACTATTTAATGCCATTTGATTTGCATGGGTTATCATGGACTTAGATTTTGCTGAGTACTGTGCTCCTCATTTTGTCACCTGAACCTGCTTTCTCCTGTATCAAAGGAGGCAGGATCCACGCCAGAACCCTGGGACTTCCTTGGTATTTCCCTCTCCCTCATCTCTCACAGCCAATCAATAGCTCTTGCTCATGGTAACATTACTATGTAACAATTATTTTAAAATTTCTCACTTTCTCTCTACCTAAATCCTCTTCTCTTAGTAAGGCCTTCATGTCTCTCAAGAATTCCTAAGAGTTCCCTAACTGATCTCCCCAACTCCAGTTTCCCCACCACTCCGTCACCGCTTCCCCTAACACACACATGCGGGCGCATGCACAGGCACATGCACACACACAGACAGACACATGTGCGGACGGTTGTCAGAATGACTTGTCTAAATACAAATGATACCATGTCATGTAGGCATTTCCTACCGCCTTCAAATGCTAAGTCCTGGCTCTGTGGCATGGGCCCTGCCTATCACTCTATCCCTAATCCCAGTGCACTTTGCCTCACCCTTTAGCTACAAACATTATGCTGTCTTCGTATGTTTGTACATATCTTGCCCTTTACCTGTAATGCTCTCCATCACCCCACTCACTCTGACATTTTCATAAGTAACTACCATTTATCCTGTACGTTTCCACCTATATAGCATCTCCTCTTGAAAGTCAGAAGATATTTTGTTTGTTTGATTTTAATTTTATTTCCCCAATGGTAATACCTTGCTGCAGCTGTGTATTGGGCAATTTCCTCTCTACTTTGCCATAGTTTCCACTTGGTAATCCTCACTCAATTATATAATGTCCTCATGGACCCTGTAGGTAGTTGAATCTGTCACTCCTGTGTCAGGGACAAACCTTTCCAATCCAAATCTAGTTGAGTGCCATGCTCCCTTGACTTTCAGAGGTAGAAGTCCAGAGACCATCCAGAATCCCAAATTTTCTAATTGATTTCTGGATATGTAATGTCTACTGAATATGTACTGATGAGGACAGAATTTTAAAAAAGGCTAAGTTGAGATGCAGGTGCTGGATAAGGTAGGCTCAGGCCTGTGCTAGGAGATCAAATCTCTTGCACACTAGCTTTGCAGCAATTTAAATTCATGCCCTTTCAAAAACATAATTACTACTTGTATAGACTTTGTCACCAGGATCTAAGGTCTCATGATCTGGTTCATCTTTAAAGTTACATTTACATGTCTTAAATTATGTTCCACTTACACAGTTGTTAGTCTTAACAGGCACATCCATGCATAGAAACATGAATTCTCCCTGAGAAGTTTTTAGGTGCCACTAAAGGGCTGAGAGAGTAATTTATATTTCACTACATTTCAGAGTAAGGTCGGCAATGATAAAATTAGTGACTAATGATTGTTCTGTCTATGAGAGAAGAGAGAGCACACCAGGGAGGGTCCTCATAAACCCAGGACTTTCCCCAACTTCATTCAAACAGGCCATACCCCATAGATAAACTTAGAAAGATATGGTTCTGGCACCTCAACTGCCAAGGCTCTCTCACTGCATTTCTATATTTGAGGCTTGGCAACCAATGTCAAGTTAGAGTTTAGGCATATCACATGAACAACTCAGCAGACAAGCACAGCTTATGACCTCTTGTCTGATTCTATCTTCATCAGCGTCTTCATTGTTTGAGAATATAATCAAGAGCAGGACAAAAGAAAAGAGTTTAACTGAAAACTGCACAAGCCCGAGACTTACCTTTGGTTTGCATTTGATTAAGTGTAGCCCATAGAGCTGTGGCATATTAACAACATTCCAGTCTTGCTTCAGGATGTTAACAACAGTCTGTAGACCAACATTACTAAGTGAGAAGACTGTTCCTTCCCATGCAAGTTAGACTTAAATTGAATCATAAAACATAGCTTTTAAGCAACAGAAATTGGCTTTTCTATTAATGGTCAAAACTAACTGTTAATTGAGTTTAGTGAGCTCCACAAAGCATAAATGTTTCCAGAACTTAATTCAGCACAGACACTGAAGACAAGCACAAAATTCCTTTGAACTGAACCATACATTTCTTAGCCAGAACAGCAGAAAAATTATTAAACTATTATATTTTCTGCTTTTGTAAATTAAGATTTTGTAGTAATAGAAAAAATGAAGAGACCATTTGGGGCATCTGATGAAAACCCTGTTTAATAATAATGTACAACAATAATGTTGAGGTTTTGTGGAAATGTAGTCATATTTTTGTCAACACTGTATTTATTGATGGTCTCTTTTACTCTTATTCCTGTGAGGAAAGTCAGATAAAACAGGTGTCATTACATCAGTTTTACAGATGTAAGAATACCAAGAAATAATCAATAACTTGCCTTCAATCACCCAGGTAATGACCTAGAGCCAAACATCTCTGGAATTGGAGTGTTCTTTGGGGGACTTTTACTCTCTCTTGAAGATAAACAGAGAGCTGAGAGAATGACTTAAACTAAGCTGGGAGTTTAAATCTATATCAGGCAAAATTGTAAGTAAGGTACGAGAGATTTATTATCTGCCTTGAAAGAAATGAACTAACATTGATTGAGTGTTTAAGAGGAATCTTCCATCATGACAGAAGCTTTCACCTACTTTCTCTCATTTAATCTTCCAAGAAGCCCTGTAAGGAAGGTATTGCTAATTCTGCTTCAGATAAAATGGAATAGAGTCTCAGAGAGAAAATGAATGTATTGTGTTAAGAATATCCTGAAACTCCTAAGAAACGATTTAAACTTGAAGTCTTACAAGTCCCATTTGAAATGATGAAAATATCAATTGACAGTGAAGTAGAAGTTTCTAATATCTACTAAAGGTTAATAATCAAAAGATGGAAAATTTCCCCTAAAATTATTAACAGATGCCAGATTCTAGTCAAGTGGTTAAATGATATAGAAAAAAATTTGTCAATATAGACCAACAAAACAAAACACTAAAACAGATAAAAAGTGTAATACCTTTCATTTCTTAGAAGGTATCAGAAAACTCTTAGCACATCACCATATTTCAGAATCTTTGTCCTACACTGAGATTCCTATTGTATTTAAAATAAAAATGTTTTGGCACTACCTACAAGACTCAGCCCCACGTGGATCCTAAACGACTCTTCAGACTCATCTTACCTCACTCTCAATGTGCTAGTCACTCTAGTCTTTCAGTCACTTCTTCATGTCAAATCATGGACTTTCTGTCCTTGGTGTCTCCACACAAGTTCTTTCTTCTGATCATGGCTGACTCTTCCTCATCCTTGGGTCTTACTTACTGTCACCCCACACACACACCCCAAGAGAGGCCATCCCTGACCATTATTAAAAGTAGGTCCCCTAAAAAAAATAGCAAATAAAAAATATATAACAAAAAAAGTAGGTCTTAAACAACATACCAAGAACTAAGAATGCCTACAACTGCAAGCAAGAGAATCCCACCCATCAGATGTATGGGATTGAAGTCCCCATCAACTGATGGTGGAGTGGGCATCACCATCCCAGTGTCCTCAGGATTGGGAAATGAACTAGTATTCTACTATAGACTTATTGTGATTCTAGCAATGGAAGAAATACCATTGTTGTAGAGGCAGTGTCCCATGGATGTTCTAGGGTTAGGAAGAGGGAAAAACAGGTGTACTATGGGGGCATTTTCAGGACTTGGGAATCATCTTGGATGACATTGCAATGACAGATACAGGCCATTATATATCCGGCCACAACCTACAGAGTCGAATGGAAGAGAGGGTAAATTATAATGTAGATTATAATCCATGCTTGGTGGCAATGCTCCAAAATGTGTTTATCAATTGCAATGAATGTACCACACTGATGAAAGATGTTGCTGATGCAGGAAAATGTGGGAGGTGTGGGGAGTGGGGCATATGAGAATCCACTATATATTCTCTATAACATTTATGTAATCAAAGTATCTTTTAAAAAATAAAAAATGTGAGAAATGTAGGTCCTCTTTTTCCGTCTCATGGCTGTTTGTTTCCTTCATCTTTTTTCCTTTGCAACACTTGTCACAGTGCTTAATTATGAGGCAACATTTCACCCTGAAGCATACATTTGTGTATGCTGTGTATTTGCCCTTCCCCTCTGCCCTCAGCTTCCTTCACCCCACACCCAAGGATAAAAAAAAAGAATAAAAAAATCACGGAGAGTCTTTGCGTGTGAGGGAAATGGAGAAGGTTGCGTTCTCATTCTTTTTCATTCAAAGGCTAGGTAGAATTAGTGCTGGGGGAAGGAGGAAGAAGAGGCAGAGATTGAAGCGAAGTTGTCACAAGTCAAAAAAATGCCATAGCCACCAGAAGATTGGCGAGGTAAGGAAGGGATGTTGTCATAGAGACTCTGGAGGAAGTGCAGGTTTCAACCCTGCTGACAACTAGATCTTTACCCAGTGAAACTGATTTTGGACTTGTCTCCAGAAGTGCGAGAGATTAAATTTCTGTTCTGTAAGCCTCCAAGTTTGTGGCAATTTGTCAGAGCAGTCATGGGAAACAAAGAGATGTGTGAAATGAAAATAACATGACTTTGACCAATGTGGGAATGAACACAACCTTTGGGAATTTCCTATAGGCTGGAGTAAGTAGTGGATATATCACACACTCTTACATACACATTTATATGTCTATAATATAAAACATATATTATTATTATCATCATCATCATTATTTTCTTACTTTCCTCTAGGCAGAAAGCTCCATAAGGATTATAACTCACTGTTCAGTTTTTCACTCTCCATCTCAATAGCTAGCACACGATCACTCTATAAATAGTTGTTGATTGACTGAATTAATGAAAACTATTGCTAAAAAATGGCACAAAAATGAGGAAACCATAAACAGCACATGGTAAAAATAACTAGGAGAAAGACTAGTAATTAAACAGAGTAGTCAAATACCCATTACCAGAGATTTAAATAGAGATATAGGTCAGTCAGACCATATGTATAGTAAGGTTTTACAGCAGCTAGAGATTTGAAGTTTTAAAATGACTAAATGTGTGTTCTGACACTGATACCTCTTCAGCCACTTTTATCAGCACAGTCTCACGGTAACGTTCAAAGCTCGAGCTGGTCTATTAATGTGTGAGAGCTAATATATCTGGCGCACATTCCCGCAGGCTGAAATCACAGGGTGGAAATGTGGCAGTTCTGGCCTTTGTGCTATTATTGGGATTCCACACTATTCCCCTGTTCTACTTTTTAAATTAAAAGATCTCTTATCATGAGCCAAATCAGAATGGAGATTAGAACAGCACCTGCTCAACACTGCAACCACACTGGATTATGCCGCATTGTTTATGCCATCCCGAAGGTGCCTCGGATAAAACAACATAATAGTACTTCTTTTAGCTCCTTCACGAATGTGAGTGAAGTGTCACCTGATGTCATCTGGAGAAGAAAAATTTTCAGCACTTAACTGAAATTCTAGCTTGCACTCCTATTTAATTATGACTTAAACAATCTCCCATTCAGCTGCTGGGAAAGGAAAAAGAATCTGCTAACGGCTCCTAGTCAGAAAGAGGAGTGAGGAGAGTAGCTTTACTTGAGCCCTCTTAGCCTAGAATGGGTTTGGGCACCCTCACACCAGGAGAACCGTGGGATGAGGCTTTTGTCTTCCCCTCACACCTACACCAGCTCCCCTCAAACAGCCAAGAGGGCAGAAAGCGCATGTGGATCGTGTCTGTCCAGCCAGCCTCAGCCAGAGCAAACTCTGACCCTTGCTGTTTGTGTTCCTGGTGCAAAGTGGACTGTTGGCTCAGGCATGTATGGAACCATTCAAAGACATTCCCACCCAACTTTCCACACTATCCGTAATAGTCGGAGCTATTCGGATTAAACGCCTTTGTGAAAAATGTTACTATCTTTAGGAACGGTTCTCAACGTTGTATGGCTCAAAGCCCCTTATGAGAAGCTGAGAAGATAGACCCTTTACCCACCGAAATGGACTCATGCAACTCCACAAAGAAACCTTGTTCTATTCTATATCATACATGAACGTACTAATTTATTAATGGCTAAAATATTTGCTCTCAGTCTTTGATGAGTAAGGCCAGACTGCCTGAGTTAAAATCTTCAGTTCTGCCATTTAGCAGCTGCACAACCTCGGACAAAAGCTTGATCTCTCTCTTCCTCAGTGTCTTCATTTGTAAAATGGGAATGATAATAATTGCACCAACCTCAAAGGATAATTAGGGAGGAATATTAAATTCATTTCTCTAAATTGCTTACAATAGTGCCTGGCATTCAACAAATAATTATGGAGCATGGACTATGGACCAGCAACTTTTCTAAGACTGGAGGTAGGCAATGAACAAAAATTACAGCCATCAATGGAGCATACATTTTAATGTGGGCTTAAATTTTCATAGAAATATTGCAGTGCATTTCAAAGTAATTTTAAAGAAATATTTTGTTTATATTTTCTCTTTCTTCAGATAGCATATAAGGTTTAAATACAGTTTTCAATTTTGGTATACTGTAGAACTCAAATCTGAAGAAGTTTAATTTTTCTATCTTCCTCGTTCCACACCTGACAGCCATTCTTGGCATAAGTATTTTATAAAATGCAAAAAAGTCAGATTCCAGGAAAACACTTTATTACATTCCATCCCTAAACTTTCACTCATTAATCTGTCATGCTTAAAAATCAATTAGCACTGTGCATACACTGTATCAACAGCTTTATTTTAGATTAACTAAAGAGACAGAGCTGGGAGAATTTAACTGCAATTTTTCCACCAAAGGTGCCTTAAAACAATGATTGGATTTCAGAACTCATGAAGCTTCTTCTTGATAAGATGTATTTTAAAAATTCTTGTGCTTTTATTTTTATTTCTGTCCTCTGCCTTCCTCATTCCCACCCACCCTCTCATCCATCAGTACCACAGGCTGTCAGTAGGATAACGTATTTGGGACTGATTTTGTTTTTTGGTGTTTTTCCCTTTTTAGAAAAAAAAAAACTTTTATTTTAAAATAATGATAGATTCACAGGAAGTTAGTTATAAAGCAATATACAAGGACGTCCCATACACCATTGCCCCAGCTTCTCCCAATGTTAATATTTTGCATAATTATAGTATAGTATCAAAATCAGGAAACTGACATTGGTAGAATCTGTGAATTTATTAAAATTTCACTGGGAATGATTTTTTATTTGATATTTGGTAAGAAGCAACTATGATCACAATAAAGGCCGAAAATTCACTTCATGTGTGTGTATTTGGCTGTGGGTCTGTTAGTACATTTGTGTGCATCCATTTGTTTATATGTGGGTATGTGTACATTTGTTTATGTGTGTGCATGTTGGGAAAGAGACAGAGGGAGAGGGAGAGAGAAAAGTGATAGAGAAGACAGGATTGAAGATGGAGAGTTTTAGTTCTTTGTTTTTTAACTCCTATTTCAATCTTTATACTTAAATATTCTTTCATCATCATGAAGCAGGGTGGTATAGCAGAAAGGACTAGATTTGAGATTAGAAGATTCTGGTGTAACAGTTGGATATTATTTATGAACTCCAAAAATAGATATTGGATCATGTTTGTGAACTGGTCTTTTCCTCTGGGCAAGATTATATTAGATTCAGAAGTTTCACTTTTACTTGATTGGGACATGTCAGTAGGACGTTGAGTCCCCACCCCCTTTTTAGGCAGGGACTTACAGAGAAACCGCACTGCAGAGAAGGGAATTTGGAGTTTTAATGCTGGAGCCTGGGAAGTAAGCACACAGAGGGGCAGAGAGTAGGCTTGATTAGACCCGACAAGCCTGAAAGTCTGCAGCTGGCCTTGTGGAGAAAGCAGATCAGCTGAGCCTGGAGAGGAACAAGACCCGGGAAGAGAGGAACCCAAGAAGCTTGAACCCTTGGGAGACGACAGCAGCCATCTTGCTCCTACATGTGGCAACAGACTTTGTTGAGGGAAGTAACTTATGCTTTAAGGCCTGGTAACTGTAAGCTTCTACCCGAAATGAATACCCTTTATAAAAGCCAACAGATTTCTGGTATTTTGTATCACCACCCCTTTTACTGACTAATATATCCAATTTATGTAGTACCTCTGCCATATTATATCTATACCACTCAAAACAATTCACTTAACCTTTGTTTGTTTCAGCCTTTGCATCCATGAAACAGTAGAAACACCCTGGCCCTGTCCACCACAAGATGTTTTGTTTTTTTAGGAGGTACCAGGGATTGAACCCTGGACCTCATAAATGGGAAGCAGACACTCAAACCACTGAGCTACACCGGCTCCCTACACAAGACTGTTTTAAGGAACAAATGGGAGACCTGCATGTGAATGCTTCTCATAAACTGTAAAGCACTAAATAAATTTCTAAAAAGTATTTATATTTTATTAGATTTCCAATATTTCCTTTCAGGAAAACATCTCATGAGTAAGGTATACAGTGAGTAACGGGAGCCTACCTAACTGCGTTCAGAAATACAAAGAATTGCGTGTGTGTGTGTGTATGTGTAGAGGGGTATTTGGTAGTCTTATCAAAATACCGTTTTAAGACACAGAACCACAGACTCATGGAGTTAGGAGGGACCTTGGAGGTCAAGTGTTCCAACCGTCTACAGGGTAGACAGATTTTGAAATACTTTTGTCATGTGTTCTTCTAATCTCAGATTAAAACTTCAAATGATGGACCCACATGACCTTATGATTCAGCCTTTCCCTAGTCAGGCATCTCTAAGTGTTTTAAGGGTCTTACTATAATAAGAAATCTTTCTTCTCTGTGGATTTTACCCATTGGTCTTGGTTCTGCGCTCTGGCACCTCACACAATGGAAGACAACTGAAGAGTGCCATCATTCTTGTAAATGTCCTCTTATCTATTCTAAACAACTCAAGCTCTCCTTTAATGTGCATGTTCTTCATATACAACACTTCTCTCCTCTGAATAAGCTTACTGTTTTTCTCAAAAATGGACAGGAACAGAGCACAATAGAATGTGAGCTGGCCAAATATCCTTCTGTGCTATGTTCAAGATATTTGTATTACAATGGCACCTACAATCACAGTAATATATGTTTTTTCCTCAATTTGTCTCATACTCCTATTGAAATAAACTGAAATTCTCCAGGGTTATTTTCATATATTGATGTTTAGCTATTCTCCCTACTATTGCATATATGTAGTGAGTTTTCTAGGCTTAGGAGCAGGATTCATTATTGTACCATTTTACTGAGATTTTTCAAATCCTGACTCTAACAGAGTGAATATATTTACTGTCCCTGCTGGCTACTTGATGGTTGCAACATTTAAAAAGAGGCCTTTAGTCCTTTCTCAAAATTGCGGATGAAAAATTTTCACAAAAAGGGTGTAAAATAGAGACCATTAGAAAGCTATAAATTCTGACTGTAATATTTTGACCTCCCATTGATGCTAAATTTTAATTGAACATTAAGCTCTGAGTTTTCACCAAGGGTTCACATAAGAAGTAGCCACATATAAAGGTTTCTTTATTTTTATATAATTATATTAGGTGATTCAATGTCTCATTTGGAAAGATCCCAAAGGAAATTTCTCTTGGAACCCAGGGGTAGAAAAAAAAAATCTCTCCCAAGGATAGCTTTAGGAGAGGTAATTTGAATTTCTTTCTGTTTTGACTTTCCAAAAGCTAAGAGAAAAATTATTTGTTCAACTGCTATGTCTCTTATTTATTTCTGTTTATTGATTCCCCCTTTCTATCCCATTTTATTACCTATCATTGCACTTTAACATTTTAATATTAACATATTTTATTTTTATCATACATCATGATATATCCTTTCCCAAAGCAGGCACAGCTTTAGAAACACACACAAAAACAAATATATCCAAGACATCTTTTTAGATATTTGAAAGTCCATGGAATAATTTTTTAATTTTTTTAGAGAGACAGTCACAAAGTTCCCTCAGAGTACTTTTACTGAGGTAATAAAGGTTTGCCACAGCCCTCCAAATGATTTCCTTGGAAAATTTGCTCCCAGTTTATAATGATATGTTCTTAAAATCTTCCATATTAATTTCCCAAAATGGTAATTTATTTCAAAGTAGAAATATAAATCATTTGCTAATCTTTTTTTGACCATTCCATAACAGAGTAATTTTTTCATTAAATATTGTTAAATGTCTGGAATTATTTACACTGCAAAGACCACTGGACTTGGTATTAGGTTTCTAGTGTTGGGATTATTTACTCTTTGTGTGACTACAGGCAAATCAGTTTAGCATGAAGATTGCTCATTTATATAAAGGGGAAAACTACCTTTTGATGAATACCTGAAAAATATTAGGCACTATTCCAATGTCCATAGTTTATTTTAAAATACTTTAAAATTGCTAATGTATGATACAAGGTTTAATTTTATGCATATGCATATATATATAAATATATAACTTTTTAGTTTGAAATACTTTCAAACTTATAGGACACTTACAAAAATAATACAAACCTCATATAAAGAACACCAGGATACACCTATCTCCCACCCCGATACCCAGATCCACCAATTTTAACATTTTGTCACATCTGCTGTATCCTTCTATTCCTATCTACTGATCCATTGATCTATCTATCCATTTTCTGAACACTTGCGTGTAGGTTGTATGCACCATGCTCCTTGAACATTTAATACTGTCATGTACACTTCCTAAGAACAAGGATTTTCACTTATGCAACCACCTGAAATGTAGTTATCAAGTGAAATAACTTTAACATTGCTAAAAAGCTTAAAATCTATATTCCAATTTTTTTCATATGTCCCAACACGTTTTCTGAGCCTTTTCTCCTCCCTTGTTAGAGCCCATCCAGGATCACAAATTTAATTGTTACTGTTTCTTTGTTGCTCTTTCTTTCTTTTTTTAAATTGTGGGAACATATATACAACATAAACTTTCCCATCTCAGCAACTCCTAAGCTTACCATTTAATGGGATTAAACACATTCACTCACCTTCAATTACTAAAACTTTCTCATTTCCCTAATAAGAAACCCTACACCCATTATGCATTAAAACCCCAATTCTCTTATCCTTTGCCTCTGACAATTTGTATTTTAATTTCTGTCTTTATAAGTATGCATATCCTCTGATATTTTCTTTGGAGTTACCATGGTTCTTAAATTTGACATCCTAAATCTTTTTTTTTTTTTTTTTTTTTTTTT
>PVKH010004944.1:0-22703 GCA_004027955.1 Chaetophractus vellerosus
AGGGACTCAACAGCATCAGATCTGTTTCGTTGGGGAAAGACTTTGCAGATGGTAAGAACAGAGCTAGAAACAAATGAATTGAAGAAGATTGTATTGCGGAGATTTAAACCTTTTGTAGAGTTTATTGATGATTCAGCTATATTAATCTGTGAACATTAATCTTGACATCTTTCTTATCTGATTCTAATTTGCGGCAATAATAACATGCCTTTATTTAAGTAACACACCTGTAAAAATTGATGTTATTGCACTGACTAGGTTGGGGGAAGGGAACTGATGACAGGTCACAAGAGTAATAAGGTTTTGAAAAGGTCAGAATTGTACTGAATTATGTTTAGGACAGATTGCCCCTGCGATCGTTTATTCAAGCACAGTGTTCTTATTGTCTTGGGCTTCCTTGTCCACATAGGTGATTTTTTGAGGTTGAACTGAGGAGGAAGCCATGATTACAATGGCAACATAAGGCATGTTGACAGCAAAATTCATACATTATAGCAACTTTTTGTGTCATGCTGTATTGGATAGAAAACCTTAAATAAAAACATCTCAAAAAATAATGTAAAACCTCAGTTTTTCAGTCACCAACAGGAGTCTCCTTGTTTTGCACAGAAGACAGCAAGAATTAATACCCTGCTATATAGAAGTACTTTGACAAAGCTGAAGATATAGTTTCAATTCCTCATTCCCAGTCTTTTCTACGAATGGAAAGATGAAGTTTTTGTTTTTAGATTTTTTAAAAAGCAGCAGGCTGTCATTTATCATCAGATATCTGTTCATTAAATACAATGGTTATTGAGAAATGAAGTTGATTTTTTTTCAGATCTGAATATAGTTTTAAAAATATTTATGGAAGGAGAACAGCTTGTAAATTATGTTCAGGGAAAAAAACCTAGTTAAATTTTAGAAATCTTAATGGACACATGACTATAATGTTGCTTAAAATTGTATTAAAGAATAAACTATAGGCCAAATGTGAAAAAAAGAATATTATAAGGTATTTTATCTGTTTTTTTTTTTCAATTATTGTGCAATAAAATTGACCTCTGGTATAGTTTTATAAATTTAAAATTTGTATAGATTCATGTTAATCACCACCAAAATCAGGATATAGAACATTTAGATCACCCCGAAAAACTACATCGTGCTGTCCCTTTGTAATTACCCTCCCCCCACCAATAACCCCTGATAACTTCTGATCTATTCTCCATCCTATAGTTTTGTCTTGTAGAGAATGTCATATAAACGGAATCAAACAATATGTAATGTTTAAGACTGGCTTCTTTCACTCAGCCTAATGCCTTTGGGATTCATCCAATTTGTTGCATGAATCAAACATCCCTTTTTATTGCTAAGTAGTATTCCATTGTATGGATGTACCACAGTTTATCCATTCACCTACTGAAAGATATTTTGGTTGTTTCTAATTTGAGGCAATTATGAACAGAACTGCTATAAACCAAGGAATGAAATTGTTGGGTCTTACAGTATTTTATCTGTTTGTTTTTTTTAAAAAAACTTTATATATTCAAGTTTGTCATAGACCCAATCTAATTTCTGGTCATTTTTTTGCACTATTTTTTTTTCCTACATCTGATGTAACATTTCATATTTTATCCCTATTATGTTGTCTTGATCCCTTTTCTTTAGGTTACCTTTATTGTAGGCATCTTCTGACGTTGTAACCTAGACTCTGTCCTGTTTTTACATTTCTCCAGCTTAATTATATAGTTTATCTTCCTATGGAATCTAGTTTACTACTAGACTCTTCTTTACTATCTATAGATGACTTTCAGATGTGTCTTTCTATCCCCTTCTGTTCAATTGTATATATCTTGTTTGTTTTAGGGCGTTTTTCAACTAGATGTCCTTTTTTTTTTTTTTAAGATTTATTTATTATTTTATTGTATTTATTTAACCCTCTTGCTGCTTGTGCTCGCTATGTCCATTTTGCTTTTTTGCATTTTTTTCTTTGCCTGTCTCCCCCCATTGGGCCACCTTGCTGTGCCACCTCACTGTGCCATGCGGGCTGGCTTACCTTCACCAGGAGGCCCCAGGAATCAAACCCGGGGCCTCCCACATGGTAAACAGGAGCCCAACCAGGTGAGCCCAGCCGCTTCCCATAGATGTCCTATTAACACTTTAATCTTACAATGGTAGAAACATAAAAAGAAAAATTTCCCTGGCATCTTTTCTCCTCTGCAGCTTCCTCATCATAATAGCAAGGCAATTTCTTATTTTCACCGTCTCTTTCCCCTTCCCCATGCAGACAGTAATCACATCTAAGGCTCCGCTTTTTAGTAATCACCATTCCTGTGACCAACACTCCCATACAGATTCCGTTCACTTCATTTATGTACCATTGTTTGTTTCTCACTGAATTTCCAACTGCATACTTCTCCTTATTTGTCCTAAAGTCAAGATTAAAATCATCTTACATATAGAACATTCTGCCTTTGTAAATCACGTGGGGATCTCTGTTTCAATAGAAAGACCTGCTTCTGGATTTCACTCCCTGTCATGATATTAGTATAACTTCTGCTTCTCAATTTAGTTATCCTTGTATAGGGCCTTGATTGCCTCTGAATCTTTTGCTAAGGTGACCATGCATATTCTGAGTTCTTTTATGGTGGGCCCACACTTCTCCCTCCTATAAATCTTTGTTCAGGAACAATTTCTCATACCTCAAAACAAATGTACCTATTAGAAAGGAGGATACAAAGTCGTATTTGTAGATGATATGATTGTCTACCTAGGACATTATTTAAAATTATCTAAAAAACTTAATGTTAGAAGTAAGAGTACAAGTGGCCAAATATAAAGTAAATATACAAAATTAATAGGTTTTGTTTATATTTGCACACTGTCTCTGAAATAAAATGGAAAAATTCCATTCCCATTGCAACCAAAAACATAAATAGTTATGAATCTTTACAAAGGGATTTGTATGTCAAAAACTATAAAACTTTATTGGGAGACATAAAAGACTTGAATAACTGGAGAAAGATACTGTTCTTGAGAAGACTGAATATGTTCTAAAGATGTAAGTACTTCCTAAGCTAATACAGAGATTTAATCTACTTCCAGTCAAAATTTGGACAGTTTGTACTTTTCTTTTTGTTGTTGTTGTTAATTTGTTTTTAATTAGAGATTTTTTTTTCCTGAGAAAATGATTCTAATGTTCATCTGGAAGTAAATATTGTTGAAAATAGCTAAACAGTTATGAAAAATAAGAATTATGCCTTGTGAAGGGGAAGAGCTTGCTCTACTAAATATACTACAAAGTTACAAACATTGAATGTGCATGAATCCATGAACAGAGTAGATGTCCTGGTAATTAGCTAGTATACATCAAAATCTGGAGCCTGATAGAGATGGCATCCTAATCAGTGAAGAAAAAGGAAGGATTATTTAGTCAGTGGTGCTGGGACAGTTTACTGTTTGAAGAATTAGTTAGATTCTCACCTCATTTGTACCAAACCAAAAAATAAAATAAAATTCCAAGAATTAAATGTAAAATGAAAAATTCAAAGAGAAGAAAATGTAGGTGCCCATCAGTGTGTATATTGGGAAAGAACTCTTAAGGACAGAAGTAATGAGAAACATCACAAAAATAAAAATTGGTTATGTTGACTGTTTAAATAATAAAAACTAAAAAGCTTCCATTTATCAAAAATACACATACATAAAATTAAAGGACAAATAGCAAAGTGGGATAATATATAACAAATATAAGAATACACTTAGGGAGTTTTTATAAAGCAATAAGAAAAGTTCTTAAATCCCAACAGAAAATGTGCAGAGGACATGGACAAATAATTTAAAAGAGAAGAATTACCAATGGTAAAAATATATGATTTTTAAAAGTACTGGCCTTTTCAGGAATTAGACAAATGCCAATTAAAAACAACAGAGGGGGGGCCGGCTGTATAGCCCAGTGGATAGGGCGCCGGCACACCACATGGGAGGCCCCGGGTTTGGTTCCCAGGGACCTCTCCGAGTGGGCAGACAGCCTGAGAAGGCAAAGCCACTGTGGGCAGGGCAGAGCCGCCGTGTGCAGGGCAAAAAAGCCGCCAGGGCAGGGCAAAGCCGCCTGCGAACAGAGCGAAGCCGCCTGCGAACGGAGCAAAAAACCACCCAAGAACAGAAGCAGACCTGCCTACAAGCGGGGTAGAGCCGCCTGCGCAGTGACCTGGCTTGGTGACGAGGGGAGACAAAGCAGACACAGAAGAACGCAGAGAAATGAACACAGCAAGAGCAAGCAGAAAGGGGGGGATATGTAACCAAAAAATAAAAATAAAATAAAAAACAAACAAAAAAAACCAACAGAGATACCAGTGTTCAACTATCAAATTGGAAATTATTTTTTACATTTTTCTAATATTCATTACTTGTGAGATATACCAAAATAGGCACTGTCATATACTGTGGTGGGATTATAAATTGATGAAAATCTTTCTGGTAAAGTATTTGACAGCCTATTCCAAGAGTGTTTAAAATACTCAATGTCTTTTTTAAAAATAATTTTTTATTGGAGAGGTAGGTTTACATGAAAATCACGCAGAAAATACAGGGTTGGCATAAATTATTAACACTTTCCATTAGTATGGTTCGTTTGTTACAGTTGATAAAATAATATTTTTATAGTTGTACTATTAACTATATAGTTTACATTAGAGTTCACTATTTATGTTGTAACAGTCCTATGGTTGTGTGTGTGTATGTGTTTTATTAGAGAAGTTGTGGGCTTACAGAAAAATCATGCATAAAATACAGAGTTTCCATATACCACCCTATTAGTAACACCTTGTATTAGTGTGGTATATTAGTTACAATTCATGAAAGAACATATTTATAATTGCACTCTTAATTATAATCCATCATTTACAATAGGGTTCACTGTGTTGTACAGTCCTATGTATTTTTTTATTTTTATTCTAATAATATGTACAACCTAAAATTTCTCTATTTAACCACATTCACATATTTAATTCAGTGTTGTTAATTATATTCACAATGGTATGCTACCATATCACCATCTGTAGCAGTTTGGCAGTTTGATGAAGTTATGAATTCTAAAAATAGATATTGGATTATGTTTGTAAACTGAACTGTTCATCTGGGCATGATTAAGTTATAATTGGGTCTTTGGGCCAGTAGGGTGTTGAGCCCCACCCCTTGGTGGGTGGGGTCTTGAAGATAAAAGACATGGCAAAGGATGGTGTTGGAACAGTTTTGAGTTGGAGCCCCGGGAAGTAGCGTACAGAGGAGCTTGGTCGTGAGGAAAGAGAGAAGGCCTTGGGAAGAGAAGCAAGCCATTTGCCTGATAGTCTACAGCTGGCCTTGTGGCACAAAGCAAGCCTGAGCCCAGAGAGAGGCAAGCCCTGGGAAAAGAGGAACCCAAGAAGCCTGAACCCTGGCAAAGGTTGGCAGCTGCCTTGCTCCAGCATGTAGCAACAGACTTTGGTGAAGGAAGAAACTTATGCTTTATGGCCTGGTAACTGTGGACTTCTACCCCAAATAAAAATCAACTGATTTCTGGTATTTTGCATCAGCACCCCTTTGGCTTACTAATACACCATCCATTGCCAAAACAACTCAAATAGAAACTTTGTACGATTTAAGCATTAACTCCCCATTCCCTACCTCTATCTCTGCTGCTGGTAGCTTTTATTCTAGATTCTGATGCTATGAGTTTGCTTAGTTGAATTATTTCATATCAATGAGATTCTACTTTCTGTCTATGAATTTGCAAAATTTAGGTATTTTGTATAAGTGGAATCATATAATATTTGTACTCTTGTGCCTGGCTTATTTCACTCAACTTGATGTCTTTACGGTTCATCCATGTTGCACGTATCAGAACTTCATTCCTTTTTATGGCTAAATAATATTCCATTGTGTGTCTATACCACATTTTATTTATCCATTTATTGGTTGATGGACACTTAAGTTGCTTCCATCTTTTGGCAATTGTGATTAATGCCACCATGAACATTGGTGCACAGATATCTGTTCAAGTCCCTGCTTTCCAATTTTTTAGGTATATACCTAGAAGTGAGATTGCTGGGTTATGGTAATTCTATACCTAACTTTCCGAAGAACTGCCAAACTGTCTTCCACAGCGGCTGCACCATTTTACATTCCCATGATAAGTGAATGAATGTTCCTATTTCTCCATATCCTCTCCACCACTTAAAATTTTCTGTTTTTTTTTTAATAATAGTAATTCTAGTGTCAAGGATTTAAGTGTAAAAATGTTTATTGCAGCAATATATATAATACTAAATAATTAGAAATGATTAAATATCTAACATTAAGGAGTTAACATGGAGTAGAGGAGTTAACCAGTAAAGCCAATCGTATGAAGTATTATGGAGCCCTAAAAAATCATATTGAGTAGTTACATTTATAGACGTGGGAAAGTGCTTAAAATATATGGATTGAAGAAAAATGCAGGGTACAAACTTTTTGTATTATCAAATTAATAACATTAGCTGTCTCTGCTTTGTTAAATTATGGTGATTGTAATTTCTGT
Organism: Chaetophractus vellerosus; assembly: GCA_004027955.1. Classification (NCBI taxonomy): domain Eukaryota; kingdom Metazoa; phylum Chordata; class Mammalia; order Cingulata; family Chlamyphoridae; genus Chaetophractus; species Chaetophractus vellerosus. The sequence goes on from PVKH010004944.1 coordinate 6,536, forward strand.
GTATTTTTTTGTATTTTTCCAGTTTTTCTGCAGTGATCATGTATTTTGCAATTAGAAACAAAAATAATCATTTAAAATTGTTTTCAAAGAACATTTAATTCTCTAGAGAATATAAGATACAATGGGATCTCAATTTTTAAATTAAAATAAATTTAAAATATGATATAAATCTACAGAATGTTAACAGCATTTATCTAGATGATATAAAATAGTTTTTTCTAAACTTTATTTTTTACAATTTTTGTTCAGTTGACATCTACTACTCTTAAAATAAAAGGAAAAATCTCATTAAAAAATGATCATATCCTTGCCAGAGATTTAATGAATACTAATCATACCTAACCCTGAATCTTATTGTACCCACCATTATATTTTCCATATGTTTTCATATTTAGGTTGAGTTCATTCTCACCTGGTTTGCTTTTTAATCCCTAGTGTTCTTTTTTGTTTATATAAAGAAAAGAAAAGAAAATTTCTGGAGTGTACTTCCTTTTTTAGTCCCTAATAGGAGACTTAATTATTTAAACAAATTATTAGAGATCCATGTTAATTTAACCTAATACATTAACAGCACTTAAAAGTATTTGCATCTATTAAAGTTTCAAAGTATGTAAACTAATTTCTTTTAGTGATTACTCTATTTCCAATAAACTAAAACAGAAATCACTATGCAGAAGAAACATCATACTTTTGACCATTCTTTTTTTATTATTTTTTATTTTATTTTTTTAATGGTTTTATTACCTCCTTCCTTTATTTTTATTTTTTTTTTTTTATTTATTTTTACCGGGAGGTCCCGGGGATCAAATCCAGGTCCCTCCATATGGGAGACAGACACCCTACCATTTGAGCCTCCATATAGGAGACGGACACCCCCATTCTTTTTTTTTTATAAACTGTGTCTCTGTTCTCACTTTACCATTAGAAAGAGGAAATCAATTTTCATGTAATATAAGTAAATCATATTCAACTCCTTTCCCCATTTGTCCAATCCCTACCTGATCTCTGAGTGAAGTTAATGTTTAATTAATGCTATAGTAAGCAAAGCAAGCATTAAACCTGCTGCTTCTGGGACAATCTTGTCATCAAAATTCAAGGAAAACAGAAGGGAGTTGCCACACACTGACGTAAGAAATGTATCTGATAAGAGTTCTTTCAAATTTAGCAAGATATCAAAATGCATGTAAGTTAACGTCTAATTATTTAATGAACTATTCACTTTCATCGGTGAATAACGTGTATTTTTGTTTCATGGCTGTTATATATGAGGTTCTGGAGTGCCTTTTAAGTTTGCAGAATTCTAAGAACAATTCCAACACCTTTGAGAGGGCAACAGTCATGATCATACTTGCTATATTTATTAGTCAAAATGGAGCAAAGTCAATCTGTTGAGAGTTTGTTTCGCTTTTTTAATTTGTTTAATACCTTTGAATTATGACGTTTAATATAATTTCCTCCCTTAATAGCTTGGTGCTAACAGCGGTTTGCACATCATCATCTTTGATGAAATTGATGCCATCTGCAAGCAGAGAGGGAGTATGGCTGGTAGCACTGGAGTTCATGACACTGTTGTCAACCAGTTGCTGTCCAAAATTGATGGCGTAGAGCAACTGAACAACATCCTAGTTATTGGTATGTTTACTTAAAAAAAATAAGTGCTATAGTTTCAGAATCATGGGACACCTAAGTTTTTATTTAACATCTGAGTAGGTTGTAATTCAATGATTTTGCCAGTGTTTTCAAATCAGAATCAAGTGATATTAAAGAATTTGACTATTTTAATGCCTAGACTCAATAGGACAAATAAAAGGTGGATTTTAGTGATTCCTGCACTTAAGCTTGTAGCTTACCCACAGATGAAAAAGCCAGCACATGTAGTGCAGTGGTTTTCCACCTGGGTCCTATTGGCCTCCAGGTTTCCTCAGAGGTACTTCATGTTCAGTGAGGGCCAGGGAGTGAGCTCAAGATATCACACCCCCATTATAACTTCCTTTAACTGTTTTGTATACTGGGATTCTTCTTAAGATTACTTTTGAAAGACAGCATATGCTCTTTCAGGGAGGTTGGAAATTGCTGGCCTGGAAGAAAAAGAAAAAGGAGTCGTGTTCACATTGCCTCCTCTAGCACTTTGGCAAATTGCTTACCCTCTCTGAACCTTAAATTTTCTCTTTAAATAGCTGAGGTTTTCATTATATTCCATTGGCATGTACTGTAGTGAAGTACTTCAGCAAAGTCTCCAGGTATCTTTGTTAGAACAGATGAAGGACAAATAATGTTTTTATTTGAGAATAATTTGACATTCTATTTGACTTTTATAAAATGTCCTCTTATTTTGTCATGTTATATGTTCTTACATATAACGAAGGGAAATTTTATCTTATTTTTGAACTCTAATAATTTGTATGTCGTTTTGTTTAAACATCTGTGCTCAGGAATGACCAATAGACCAGATCTGATAGATGAGGCTCTCCTTCGACCTGGAAGACTGGAAGTTAAAATGGAGATAGGTAAGCAGACCTGTCACCAAGGGGACGTTAAGTTCACTAGCAGGAGCAAAGTTATATAACATAGCGTTTGTTTAAAAAGGTTTATATCATGAGAAGCAGATGTTTGCATGCTTGAGTATCTCTAAGGAAAGCATTAGAATTATTATAATCGCTGATGTTTTTTTTTTAATTTTTAACTTTATTTTTAAAGAAATTTTAGATTACAGAAAAGTTACATTGAAAATATGGGGGATTCCTGTATATCCCATTCCCTCCCCATCTCACATTTTCCCCTTTTAATAACATTCTGGTGGTTTTTGAGACTAGGAAATTGTCTATTTTATTTTTAATTTTATCAGGCTTACCAGATGAGAAAGGTCGACTACAGATCCTTCACATCCACACAGCAAGAATGAGAGGGCATCAGTTACTCTCTGCTGATGTAGATATTAAAGAATTGGCTGTGGAGACCAAAAATTTCAGTGGTGCTGAACTGGAGGGTCTAGTACGAGCGGCACAGTCCACTGCGATGAATAGACACATAAAGGTCAGTCAAAACAACAGCCCTGTAGATACCATGCCAGTGTTCTCCTTCTTTCCTTTCAAGCATGCCAACATCTACTGCTGACACTTGGCTGGAGAAGAGAGACAGCAAAAGGAATAGGAATTAATTGTCAGCTGGTAGATCTTCGGAGCAGCAGGAAGGAAGATAGTGGTAGCATCTGCCCTATGGTAACCACTGGCCCATCTACCTTAGGTTGCCACCATCTGACGCAGGCATACGTATGAAGATGAAGATTTCAAAAAAATGTTTTTTTTAAATCTTTGTGCTGTGTTTAGTTGTAACATGTCATAGGAAGTTGGATTTTCACATACTAGAATTATGGGGGTTGCTTCATTCAGAAAATATACTAAATATCTGCTATTTTCCAGATATTAAGCTGGAGACACAGAGATAAATAAATCTTCCCTCAAGGAGTTCAGAATCAGGGAAACAGTCATGTTTGAAAATTAATACAATAATGTAATTGATACTATGGTAGAAATCTGTACCAGGATACTTTTATTTTGATATGGATAAGGGCCTGTTCTTTATCCTTTATAAACCACTCTCCTCTTAAGGTTTTAGTTATCACTTGCAGATGGATGACCCCCAGATTTATTTCTCATCTCTTCAAAGTGTCTTTCTCCCATTTTTAAGTTTATACTACCTCCTCCTGGATGTTTTATCAGGTCTCAAATTCACTGTCTTTTCCCTACTTTCCTTCCTGTTCCTTTTATTCCCTGTTTATCCTAATTTCCCAGGCTTAAAACTTCATGATTATCTTTGATTCCTGACGCACTACTGTGTCTTACATGAAGTCATTTGCCAAATTTGGTTAGATCTATCTTGGGAATATCAGTTCTTAGTGCCACAACCCACCTTCTATTTGATTAATCTTCCTATTTCATAACATTCTGCTGTTTAAAAACTTTCAGTGATTTCCCATTATCTATAGAACAAAGTACAAACTTCTGGACTCTTAAGTTCCCTCTCAAGATCTGACTCCAAGCCGATCTTTCCAGATGTCCAGTTATTCTCCATACACTTTGGCCAAACTGAAATACTCACTGGTCCTAAGACATTAATGTATTTTACCACCTCTCTGGTTTTGCTTTTTGCCTCATTGAAAGCTTTTACCCTCAATGCTTTGTCCATATACCACCACCTTCCTCAAGCCTTTTCTGAATGTCCTTTTCAAGAATGGCATACTTTCTTCATTCTTGAAATAGTAATGTATCATTTATGATACTACCTGTTGACTTTGATTCAAAACAGGTTTATTCAGCATGTCCTATATGCCAGAGACTGTGCTACAGGTTAGTGCTACAACTGCAAAGGAGTAAGTTGCCTGTTCTTGAGCAGTTTACAGTCTAATCTGCCATATGTAGTAATAGAATGCACATAAAAGGTAAGGAAGTGAAAAGGGGTCAGATGTGGCCAACTTGTGGGATGAGGGAAACCTCACAGGAATTTTCTGGGTGGATGTGAGGGTCTCTTGGTGGGGTAGGGTATTTGGGGTAGAGGGAACAACATATGCAAAGTAACAGAGACACCAAATAGCATGGTGTATGAGGGTAGTTTAATATTGCTTCAGCAAAAAAGGCAAGGGAGGGGAAGTAGAGACATTGTGGGGGATAAGTCAGGAGACCAAAGGAGTGGATGGAACATAAAGAGCTTTTGATTCTTTGCTAGGAAGTGTGAACGTTTTTTTTTCTGAAAGTAGTGGAAAGCCATTGAAGAGTTTTAAGAATAGCAGTGACATGGTGTTAAAACATAAGATCACTCTGCCAGCAGTATCAAGTAGAGTATTTAGGGGAGTGGAGTTGGCAACAGACAAGAGAGGGGAACTTTTATAACAGTTAAGGCAGGAAATAACAAAAGCCTGAACTGAACAGTTAGGATGAGTATGTTGTAATTATTTGGGTACGTTCTATCAAAGGTTCTAGAGCAGGGATTGACAAACTACCGCCCACCCATGAGCCAAATCTGGCCACCTACCTGTTTTTGTAAATAAAGTTTTATCAGAACATAACCACACCCATTTATTTATATTTTGTTTTTGGCTGCTTTTGTGCTACAATGGCAAAGCTGAATATTTGTGACAGGGATTGTATGGCCCACAAAGCCTAAAATATTTATAATTTAGCCCTTTACAGAAAAATTTTGCCAACCCCTGTTCTAGACTTTAAGTTCATATCTTGTTTACCTCTGAAATCCCACCACAACCCAAATGAGATCTAAGTACTGAGCACAAGTAGCTGTTCAGTAAATATTTTTTAAATAAGTAAACTGATATATGTATTCTGACTCAAACTCTATCATAAGTCATAATTTCCCTACATAATATAAGTGACTTTGTTCTAGCTCAAGAATGCCAAAGGTTTGTATAGTAGAGGAATATAATATTGGATCCTTTATAGAATGGATCCATTAACTCATTCAGGGCCTATTTTTTTTTTTTCCATTCTTCCTCTTTGCTTTAAGAAATGTTTTAGTAAGAAGTGAGAGTGGCTTCAAGAAAAATTGTATAAATGATGTGATAATTTCCTTCTACCATACTGATCTCTTGTCTCAGGCCACATGAGTGCTTCTTTATATAATCCATAAAAACTAGTTTACTAGTTAGCAGAGCTTTTTCATATGCATTGGTCATAGGATTTTTCTCTTAATTAGTCATTTGTCATTTTTGCCACAATAATCCTATCCCAAAATGTCACTCTAACCCATTGTCTCACAAAGAAACAAGCTTTCGTCAAGCATATATTGGGTTTATCCTGCATAACTGGCAATGAGGCGTGGTGGAAAGGCCAACGATTTCATAGTCAGAAGGTGTGGCTATGCATTACAGTTTTTCACTCATGGGTTTCTGACCTGTCAAGGGGAAATACCTACATTGCTTGGCTTTTGTAAGGATGAAATCAAATTCTGTATGTGGAAGTGGAAGTACCTTATGAACTATATAAACGCTAGTTTTTATTTCCACTGTTGTTGTTATTGACTGATTTGAGAGGATACTGTACATATCATTTTCCAAAGTCTGGGTTTCTAATGTTTATTGACCATTTACAGTTACTTTTCTAATTAAAAAGCAAAAATTACTTTTCCCACTGTACAGAATATGTTATCCTTCAGTTTTGCAAGTATATAAAGTAGTACAAGTAGTAGACATTATTTCCTTCATTTTTTCCATGTGGATGCACCTTCTTTAAGCTTTGGGTGATACTTACTGATTTGTGATTAACATCCTTTGTACCAAACACCTTTTAATTTTTTATAATGTCTATGGATTATTCTAGTACAAGGCACTATGTAGGCACTACAGGGAAAAGAAAGACCCTAACTTCCCCCCCATAGAAGAAACATTATTTCCTTTTCTGCAGTTTTAAAAATCTGATTGTCCAAAGGTTTTTAAGCATTGTTCTTCCAACAAGTAAGACTCCTTGGCTGAACAAAAAGCATAAAGTTTTAGTCTTCCCTTTGCTGTAGATTGTTCATAGCTTTACTAATATTGGTTGACAACTATTTGAAATTTATGATTTAACATTGATATAGAACTTTAAAACATCTACAGCATTCAACTGCTTATAATGATGTTCTTTCTTCATTTTATAAAAAGCTAACTAGTGCTGTTTTGTTTCCTTTTCAAAAGATTTAGGCCGAAACAGTCAGGTAGACTAAATAAGTCTCCCCTGTTAAACTGTTTTCTGAAAGAAGCAGAAAATCCAGTCGTAAAGTCCTAATATTCATGTCATTTGTACTTAAACCCATGTTTGTGGCCAACTAAAATTCATGCGACATTTGGTCGTTTTATCTTGAAAGGAATTTGTGCTTCAGGTAGAGAAGATTCATAACCCAAAATTCCTCTGCTCTAATCTGTTGTAAGGAAATAAATTGAGGGTGTGTATATATACACATACACACAATGCTTCACAACTAAATCAAAGATCTAAGAATTCCAGAATTTCAATAAAATTATTTCCTATTTTCTGTTGAATTTTTCATTGATTAAGGTCATTCTACCCTTAATTTAAAAGGAATGATAAGAACTTTGGAAGGTCACATTTAAAAGGTTATGAAATTTAAGGGTGACCACTTGCTATTTGCTAGTGTTGAAATACAAGTTTATTAGTTTCTACAGATGCAAGCTGAAAGATGCTGCCTCTTCTATACTAATTAGCTAATATAAGTAAAATGCAGAAAAATCTCACTTATTCAGGCAAATGAGAAAATTTTTATGAATGAGTAAAAATTCAGAATTGTAGATTTATAAAAATAAGATTTTACTACTTTTGATGAAATAGAAAAATTGGCTAAGAAAAAATACAAAACAAAACAGGTGGCTAAGAGAAGTTCTTAGGAAATTTATTTTAATGAATAGGTAGGAATAATTTTCAATTGGAATTTTTTTATACAATTTGATATCTTCTAAAATTCCTGGGGTATCTAAAAACAGCATATTCCAAAGTAGGTTTCCCCCAGCCATTTTAATCCATTTTTAATGCTTTAGGTAGAATCCTTTCTTAATAGTTAATTAAAAAAAACGATTTTACACCAGAGTCAGTACTAAATTTATCCTGTTTTTTTTTTTGCAAAAAAAAAGATGGACAAGATTTCTTTCATGCTGTTATATATTTCTCTCATTTGCATTAACTATAAGAGCAAATCAAAATAGAAAATATCATAGTGGTATACATAGGAAGGGGACATTTAATATGAGGCTGCTAATAGGGGATTTTAATATGATTTTGTTAAGAATTCACTTTTCCACTTTTACCTGAGAGTTTACATCCTGTAGAATCTTTCTAGATGTGTCAAAAAGTTTTTTAATTAGATTTAAAACCTTTACATAGGGTACCTAGGAAGGAAATCCTGTATTGACCCTTAATATATATGAAATGAGATCATATTTTTGAACATACTTTATGAACCATAAAGTACTATAGAGATTTATATATCATGAACTGAGTATCATAATTCTTTTGTGGAGATGCTTGTTTCCTGTCACTCTATTTACTTTTTTTTTTTTAACTTGGAAATGTCAAATAAATATGAGTAATATTTATGAAATGCCTAATATGTGCCGATGAAAACCCTATTAATTTAAATGTTAATTGTCCTGTTTACTTAAGTAGAACATATATTTATCTATTATCTATTTGTTTCTTTTTAAAAGCATAGAAGTCATACATGAATTCATTCTCTCTTTGAAAAAGCATATGGGGAAAATGAGAAAGGCCTTTTTAACTGCCTTTCTGTTTCCTTTCCCAGAGGTATCCAACATTTGGGATATACCTTTGTAGTCTATTTTCTTGACATTTAAATTCATGTACATATATACTTTTTTAAAAATTATTTTTTAAAAGATACTTAGATTACATACATGTTACACAAAAAATGTAGGGATTCCTGTATGCCACATTCCCCATACATATGTACGTTTTAATGAAACTCATGTTAATGGAATTATACTAGATATATTGTGCTGCAACTTGTACTTTTCACTTGACAATATGTCTTGGATAGCTTTCCTTGTCAGTACATGTAAGTATTCTTGGTTATTTTGGACAAATGCGCAGTATTCTAGAATATCATAACATAATTTAAAGCGTAAGATCCATGAAGACAGGGACCTTGTTTGTTTTATTCACTGCTGTGTCTCCACTGTCTAGAACAGTGCATGGAACATTGTAGGTACTCAATAAATAGAATGAGCGAATGAATACTGCTGTGAAAATCCTTGCATATGCTTCTGTATGTACATATGGGAATCTTTTTCAAGGATGGATAACCAGACATTTTTCAAAGACATGATTCCATTTGTCTTCTAGATCCTAGGGTTGCCAGTGAGAGGTATCATGTAATTTTATTCTGACTCCTTTGCAGATAACCTGTTTTTTGTCTCTAGGTAAAGTCCTAGGACTTTCTCTTCATCTTTGTTAGTCTAAAAGTTTACAACAGTATGTCTAGACAGATGTGGATTTTCTTTTCATTTATCCTGTGCAACACTCATTGGAGCCTTTCAACTGCAAAGACATACCTGTCTTCAGCTGTGAAAAAATTGTTTTCTCTTCTGTCTTTTATTATTGTTTCTCTGTCTTTTTTCTGCTCTCTCCTTCTGAGACTCCTGTTAGATAAATGTTGAAACTTCTGGATATATCTCCCATGCCTTTTAACCTTTCTCTCTCACTTTTTTTCATTTCATAGAATTTGGGGCGGGAAGAGAGATAAATAAGTGTGTTCATTTTGCCATCTTGATCCAGTCTCCTGACATAATTCTTTTTATCTCATAAGGCTGACTTAAAAAAAAAAATACCTGTCATTTTATTTCTTTTAGCACTTTGTTCCTAGAGGAAAATAAGTCATATTTTTGTAATAATTGTTGGAAGGTTAATATTTGCTTAGCTCACTTTAGTTTTATAGCTTTGTGAAGATACCTTTAAAAATAATAATAAAGCTTGATGCCAATATGAGAATCAGACTCTCTAAGCCTTGTGCTATTGGTAGTGAGCCCAGACACATTTAAAAAAAAATGAGTTGGTATCTCAGTCGATCATCATCAGGTCGAGGCAACTCTCTAAGTGTTGATAAAGGCCTTAATGCTTCAACAGATCTCTTAAGTGTTGACTCCAGGTGCAGTGAACAGTATATTTGGAGCTGGGCACAAGGATTCTTAAGCACCAAGTGTGAGGAGAAAGCAGGTCCTTGGTCTCCTAGAGTAACAATGGTTCTCAAACCTGGTTGAACAACAGAATCACCTATGGCACATTTTTAAATGCCTGGGCTCTCTACAGGACCTTTTAAATCAAAATCCTAAGAGGGTGGGGCTGGGCATCTATATATTTCTAAAGGCTCTAGAAGTTATTCTGATGTGCAGCCAAGGTTGAGAGCCACTGTTAATTAGAGACCCTCTATACGTATTTTCCCCCTACTCATGCTTCATTTTTTTTTAAACTGGCTACATAGTATTCTTTGTACAAATGTGTCATAACTAGTCCTCTCTTTGAGGACATTTAATTTGCTTCTAGGCTTCTGCTATTACCAATTACCGTAGTAGATATTCTTGTAGATATAACTTTGTTCACATTTGTGACTATATATTTTTAATTCCTAGAAGTAAAATTGTTCAGACATAGGGAGCAAATGTAGCTAAGTGGTTGAACACTTGCTTCCCACGTATGAGGTCCTGGGTTCAATCCCCTGTACCTCCTTAAAAAAAAATTGTTCAGGCATGTATTTGTGAATTTTAGAAATATGACTTTTGTCTGTGAAAATATGCTTTTTAAATCCTCAGGTGTTCTATTCTTAGACTGAGACTATTTTTACATCTTGGAAATCCTTGCGTTTTGTTTTCATTTCTATTAGGCCAGTACGAAAGTGGAAGTGGACATGGAAAAAGCAGAAAGCCTTCAGGTGACAAGAGGCGACTTCCTTGCTTCTTTGGAGAATGATATCAAACCAGTGAGTATGTGTATGAAGTGATTTATAAGACAAAAAAAAAAATTAGGAGAAAAATAAGTGTCTTTTTACCCAGTATCAAGGAAGATTATAACATACACAGTTTTATAAAATCAGAAAATCTTAATGTCTATATAAGAAAATCATCTGTATAATAAATCTGGTAGCTGGGTGATTAACCATTATTTACCTAAATATTTCTCATGATAGGGAACTCTCCATCTTATAAGGCAGCCCATTCAAAAAGCTTTTGTGTGTCTCATTTAATCTTTTTTTTTTTACTTCATTTTAAAAGAAGTTTTAGATTACAGAAAAGTTACATTGAAAATATAAAGGAACTCCCATATACCCCACTCCCTCCCCCTCTCATATGTTCCCCTATTAATAACATCTTACATTAGTGTGGTATATTTGTTACAATTGATATACAGATATTGAAGCATTACTCCTAACCCTGGTCTATAGTTTACATTATGGTTTACACTTGTACAATTTTATAGGTTTTGACAAAATGTGTAATGACCTGAATCCATCATTGCAGTATCATGCAGAATAATTCCAATGCCCAAAAATGTCCTATGTTCCACCTATTCTCCCCTTCTCCTCCCCTCAGAACCTCTGGTAACCACTATCTTTGACTTTTTAATTATTGGTTCTTACTTTATATTGAACTAGAATTAGTTTTCGCATTGATTCTCATGCAATTTGAAGCTATGGAAACAAATTCAGTGCATCCTCCACATGTCAGTCACTAACTTTTATGTCCTCCCCTCTGTCTCTCTCTCTCTCTCTCTCTCTCTCTCTCTCCCCCTTTCCTCATCCTCCTCCAAGGCATCCCTTTTTCTTGCTCAATACCTCTAGTTCCTCTAACTGCCTTAGTTTCTAATACTCTTCACTATCCTAGGTGCCTTAAAAAAGTGTCATTATTATTAAAATGTACTCAAAACTGAATGGTGGGGAGCAGATGTGACTCAAGCAGTTGAGCTCCCGACTCCCACTTGGAAGGTCCCAGGTTAGGTTCCCGGTGCCTCCAGAAAAAAACAAAAACAAATAATAAGCGAAATAAACAACAACCAAAAAAACAACTCAAGGAAGCCAATGTGGCTCAGAATTTGAGCACTGGCTTCCCACATACAAGGTCCTGGGTTCAATCCCGGGCTCCAGATACCTTAAAAAAACAAACAAACAAAAAAAAAAACAAAAAAATGGAATGGTCACAGTTGGAGCTTTAGAATAGACTATTAAGACGACTAACCATTTTTCCATAAAACAACCACTAATGTTTGAGTAACCGATGTTTGGAGCCCTATATTAGTACAAAAATAAACTGTAGAAAGATCCATTCCTAAAGAGATACGTATATTTGATTTTCTGTCTTAAATGGACTTCAGGTGCACAGAAGTATATTAATCTTAATCTTTATTTCAAGACGCAATGTTATTATTGGTCTATATACATGGCCCTATTTTATTTGTCTTACTTTAAAATAATATAATAAGGGGCCAGCTGGATAGCCCAGTGGATAGGGCGCCGGCATACCACATGGGAGGCCCTGGGTTCGGTTCCCGGGGACCTCTCTTAGCGGGCAGACCGCCTTGAGAATGGCAAGCCGCCATGGGCGGGCCAGAGCCACCATCGGCAGGGCAAAAAGCTGCCACGGACAGGGCAAAAGCCGCCACAGGCAGGGCAGGTCGCCCGTGAATGGAGCGCAGCCAGCCACCCGCGAACTGAGAGCCAGCTGTGAATGGAAGCAGAAGCCGCCCACAAGCGGGGAAAGCCGCGCCTGCACAGTGACCAGTCTCGGCGCGTCACCGCAGCGGGGGGGAGGGGAGATATGTAATAAATTAAATAAATCTTTAAAAATAAATAAATAAATAAATAAATAAATAAAATAATATAATGACTCCCATGAACTACTTCCAAGCTAAGAACAAAAATGTTCTCTACCTTTGTTTTCCTCTCCCATTCTGTCCCCCTGCCTCCCTCCACCCTAGGTAACCATTGTTTTTTAATTTGTATTCCATTGTTTTCTCTCAATTGTTTGGTTTTAGTTGTTTTTTGAATTTTATAAAAAGGGAATTATGGTGTATATATAATCTCCTGGGAATTGCTATTAAATATTTTATTACCAAAAGTCATCTCTCTTTTGTGGCTGTTACATCACTCATTTCCATTCTCAAATAGCATTCCATTGTGTATCTACCACAATTTTTCCATTTTCCTGTCAATGAGAATTTGGACTGTTACTAATTTTTTTGTTATTACTAACAAATACTGCTGTGAAAGCATTCTTGAATGAATTTCTCTTAGGTATATATTTAGGAATGAAATTGCTGGGTTGTTGGATATGTGAATATCCAACTTTAAGAGATAATTTCAAACTGTTTTGCCAGTGGTTGAATCAATTAACACTACCCCAATAATGTACATAGAGATCCTGCTGCTCCAGCACTTGGGATTGTCATGCTTCTTAATTTTTGCCATTCAGGTGTATATAAAGTGGTATTTAATTTTAGTCTTGATTTGTGCTTCATTGATTATCTATGAATTTAAGCATTTCTTCATGTGTTTGTTGGCTGTATGTGTGTGTTCTGTGAAATGTTCGTGTTTTTTGCCTGTTTTTCTATCATATTGTTCATTCTTTATTTTTACTTGATCTGTACAAGTTCTTTATACATTCTTGACAATAATTATTTGTTGTTAGTATCGCCTTTAAAGACAAAAGTCAATTTGTTTACCCCTATCTACTTTTTATGACTGTTGTGACTTTTAAATATAAAATACTTACTTCGAAAAGTTACTGAGCAATTGGGATGGTTTAATCTTTTGCTGTTGCCATTTGTAATAGTTACCAAAAATATTGGTAACTGGACCTAAGTGATCTATTCCAGGATTTTTGAAAGGCCAAATAATTTGGCTATGAAGACTGGAACTAAGAAGTTACTTTTTATTTATTCCAAGTGTCTGGAGTATAAAATAAAGAATGAAATGATGATTAGTATATAAGATTCATACAAATTGTGTAGCCTGGGAGAGTAACTGTTTTCTGGTTCATGCATCTTAAAGCTGCTGCTGTAAGGCTTGGAGTAAAACCTAGAACAATTAAAAACAGAAATCCAGCCAACCTGCTTATTTCCTAGAACAGCCATTCAACCAGTATTTGTTAGGCTCTTCCTTTATAACTTTTTATAGGGTGTATTAGTCAGCCAAAGGGGTGCTGATGCAAAATACCAGAAATCAGTTGGTTTTTATAAAGGGTAATTATTTGGGGTTGAAGCTTGTGGTTACCAGGCCGTAGAGTGTAAGTTACTTCCCTCACCAAAGTCTTTTGCCATGTGTTGGAGCAAGATGGTTGCTGACGTCTGCAAGGGTTCAGGCTTCCTGGGTTCTCTTTCTGGGGCTCAATTCTCTCTGGGCTCAGCTGCAAAGCTCTCTCTCATGTGTTTACTTCCTGGGCTCCAGCTCAAAACTCCCACCTCCCTTCTTTGCTGTGCAGTTTCTCCATGAGTCCCCACGCCCTGCTGACATGGCCCAATCAAAGCCTTAATCATTATTTAATCAAGTAAAAGTGAAACTTCTGAATCCAATATAATCTAATATGCCCAGGGGAACAAACCAGTTTACAAACATAATCCAATATCTATTTTTGGAATTCATAAACAGTATCAAACTGCTACATAGGGCCACTGAATTTATGATATCCAGGCCAGGGAATGAGGACTTTCCTGTATATCCAGGAAGCAAAGGTCTAGTGTATGCAAGAGAGTGGTCTGAAAAATGATTCAGTGGCAACGGAATAGAGACATGAGGTCACCAGATACTGTTTCAGAGACATTATTACAAAGAATGATTTTCTATGAGGTACAAGTTCTAAAGAACTGTTAAAATTATTCCATACATCAAGTAATCAAAAATTTATTTTGTGGGGGGAGTGAATGTGGCTCAAGTGGTTGAGCACCTGCTTCCCACATGGGAGGTCTCCGGTTTGGGTCCCAGTGCTTGCTAAAAACAACAGAAACAAACAACAAGCAAAACAAATGAAAAAACCAACTCAGAGGAGCCGATGTAGCTCAGTGGTTAAGCGCTGGCATCCCACATACAAGGTCCCGGGTTCAATCCCCAGCCCTTGGTACCTCAAAAAAAAATTTTTTTTTTTTTTAAGAATGTGATCATCTTTAAAATCTTGAAATTCTCAAGATATATGACCTTTATATGTCTCTTGGGTTATGTTTTTCTACTCTTTTCCTCACCTTATGAAAATCCAATATAATTTCTATGTCATAAAATCATTGACTACTTTTGACATCTGGTTGATAAAAGTTAAAATTTGAGATTAGAAGTTGAGAATGAAGAGTGATGTGATTTAAGCTCCGATATTTAATTAACACAAAGTTATATATAGTAACTGCTTTTATTTCCTTTTCTTAACCCTTCAATCTTTAATTACAGCTGTTCATTTCTAAATCTTCTAAATCTTTTCCTCATTCTAAATGGTATATTTACATAAACACACTTACCTTGGTAGCATTTAATTTATATCCCCTACCACTCCTGCCACCCAGATATTGTGGACACTATCTACCATTTTGTATTCCTATTTTAGTTCATAGCACCCCCCCCAGTCAAACAGTTGTCTCTGAGCCAACTGTTTCTAATTTCTAAGACCATGATCTCCTTTTCTCTTTGCTCTTAACAAAATGACCACAACCCAATGTACTTCTTAGAGAAACAAGCACAGTGGGACATGCTCTTTGTCTTAGGTACTATGAGGGATCTGTTTTAAGAGATCTGGTAGAAACTGAGCCTAGAATCTATTGTTTCTATTCTACCTTGTCACCCAAAGCAGCTTTTCTTTTTAACTTATTGGGTAATGAGTTGAATTAGAAGTTATAAAAACAATTTCATGTTGTTTTTAGTTGTTGTTTTTTGTTTTTCAGGCTTTTTGCATTAATATGGAATAGTGCTAAACACTTTTAGTGTATAGGAATTATTACTCATTTTAGTTTTTAATACTAATGATGAAAATGCTTTCAAATCTCCTTTTCCTCAATAGGCATTTGGCACAAACCAAGAGGATTATGCAAGTTACATTATGAATGGTATCATCAAATGGGGTGATCCAGTTACTCGGGTTCTAGAAGATGGGGAGCTGCTGGTTCAACAGACTAAAAACAGTGACCGTACACCATTGGTTAGCGTCCTTTTGGAAGGTGAGAAAGGATCATGAGATAGCATTAAAAGTAAAAAAGCAGCACTTTTTTTTTTTTTTTAAAGATTTTATTTTATTTTATTACATATCTCCCCTTCCCCCCCACTGCGGGGACGCGCCGAGAGTGGTCATGCGCAGGCGCGGCTTTCCCCGCTTGTGGGCGGCTTCTGCGTCTGTTCACGGCCGGCTTTCAGTTCGCGGGTGGCTGGCTGCGCTCCATTCACGGGCGACCTGCCCTGCCCGTGGCGGCTTTTGCCCTGTCCGTGGCAGCTTTTTGCCCTGCCCACGGCGGCTCTGGCCCGCCCATGGCGGCCTGCCATTCTCAAAGCGGTCTACCCGCTAGGAGAGGTCCCGGGAAGCGAACCCAGGGCCTCCCATGTGGTATGCCGGCGCCCTATCCACTGGGCTATCGAGCCGGCCCCCAAGTAGCACTTTTTAAGAAGTCATTTAGTTCATTCTAGAGAAGTGAGTTAT
>PVKH010004945.1:0-22703 GCA_004027955.1 Chaetophractus vellerosus
AAAGGGAGTGCTACAGCCTGAAAGGAAAAAACAAGGGCAAGAGACCTGGAGAAGAGTGTAGGAATGAAGATTTTTAGAAAGGGTAAATTAAAGGGTAAAAAGATAGACAATAGTACGATATGACAAAAGAAAGCCAAAGTCAAAATGGATAAAGTAAGTAATGCCTTTACAGTTATAACATTGAATGTTAATGGCTTGAGATCCCTAATCAAAACACATAGACTAGTAGATGGTTAAAAAAATATGAGCCATCTATAGGTTGTCTATAAGAGACTCAACTCAGAGGTAAGGACACAACCAGGTTAAAAGTTAAAGGTTGGGAAATTATATTCCATACAAACAGTAACCAAAAAAAGAGCTGGAGTGTTGATTGAGATGGTTCGGTGGCGCAAACAAAGAGGCGTCAGACAGGTTGATGAGATGCACAGTGGGCTGTAGCTCACTCAGGCATACACAGCACCGAGTGGCTTCTTACTTAGCCCTTTTATTGGGGTCCAGCTATAATTAACTTTTGTGTATCTAAGCATGAATTTTTGCCACCTAAACTAAATTAAGGTTCCTGTTTTTATTAGCATACTTCCTTTTAGTCCTAACATTCTATTCTGTTCCCAGCTCTATCTTAAATCAGTTACTCTCTGTGCTTGTTTAGTCCAAGGAACTGTTTTCAGTTCCCAGACCTTAGTCAAATAACTGTTTTCAGTTCCAAGACCTCGGTTCAAGGAACTGTTTTCAGTTCCAAGACCTTGTCCCCATTTTTGGGTTCAGCACACATACTCTTCATCTTCCTTTTTCTGCCTTCACTGGAGTAGAGATACTAATGTTGGACAAAATAGACTTTAAATGCAAAACTGTTATAAGGGATGAAGAAGGTCATTATATATTAATGAAAGGTGCAATTCACCAAGAAAAAATAACTATACTAAATATATATGCACCTAATGTCAGTGCCCCAAGATAAATGAGGCACACACTGACAAAGCTGAAGGGAGAAATAGGTGTCTTTACAGTAATTGTTGGAGGCTTCAATGCACCATTCTCAGTATTGGATAGAATATCTGGACAAAGATAAATACAGAAACAGAGTATGGATAATATAATAAACGAACTAGACTTAACAGACATCTACAGAGCATTGCATCACAAAACAGCAGGATATACATTCTTTTCAAGTGTTCATGGATCCTTCATCAAGATAGACCATATGCTGGGTCACAAGACAAGTCTCAATAAATTTAAAAAGACTGAAATTATACAAAACACTTTCTCTGCTCATAACAGAATGAAGCTAGAAATCAATAACAGAAATAAAAAGGGAAAATTCATAAATATATGGAGATTAAGCAACACAATCTTAAAAAAATCAGTGATGGGTGTATTAGTCAGCCAAAAGGGATGCAATGCAAAGTACCAGAAATCTATTGGCTTTTATAAAGGGTTTATATTTGGGGTAGAAGGTTACAGTCACAAGGTTTTAAAAAGTTCAACTCAAAGTTACTTCCTCACCAAACTCTGTTGCCACGTGTTGAAGCAAGATGGTGGGTGTTGTCTGTGAGGATTCAGCCTTCCATTTTCCTCTTAAGGTTCCATGAGACCAGCTTCTTCCAATCTCAGCTATATGCTGGCATAAGGCTAGTCTCCCTCCTCAGGGCTCATTTCTTTCCAGGCTCAGCTGCTCTGTTCTCTTCACAAGGTCAGATGTAGACTATCAGGCTCATCTCTTTTCCCAGGGCCTCAGCCGTGTCTCTCTTCCTCTGTGTTCTTCTAATGTGTCTACTTCCATGTGAGAGTGTTTTATCAGCCTACCAAGGGGGCTAAGACTCAATGCTGAATCACACTCTAATAATGTGAATGAAGCAAAGTCCTAGTCTTAACATAATTTAATCAGACTTCTCATCTGAATATAAAACAATCAAAGAGTCATCATGCCCAGAGGAACAGACCAGTTTATAAACATAATCTATATCATGTTTTGGAATTCATAAATAATATCAAACTGCCACAGTGGATCAAAGAAGAAATTGCAAGAGAATTCAGAAAATATCTTGAGATGAATGAAAATGAGAATACAACATATCAACCTATGGGACACTGCAAATGTAGCGTTCAGAAGGAAATTTTAACCCTATATGCTTACATTAAAAAAGAAGAATGAGTTAAATTGAATACCTAACTGCACAGCTGGAGGAACTAAAAAGAATAGCAAACTAATACCAAACCAAGCTGAAAGAAATAGTAAAAATCAGAGTAGAATAAATGAAATCGAAAAAAAAAAAAACAACAACTGAGAATCAACAAAACTAAAAGTTGGTTCTTTGAAAAGATCAACAAAATCGACAAACCCTTAGCTAGACTCACAAAGAAAAAAGAGAGAAGTCACAAATGAATATAATCAGAAATGAGAAGGGGGACGTTACTACTGACCCCGCAGAAATAAGAGAGATCATAAGTGGATACTATGAACAACTGTATGCCAAAAAAACTACAAAATGTAGACAAGATGGACAAATTCCTAGAAACACACAAACTACCTACACTGACCTTAGAAGAAACAGAAGACCTCAACAAACTAATCACAAGTGAAGAGATTGAAACAGCCACCAAAAACCGCCCAAAGATGAAAATCCCAGGATCAGATGACTTCACAAATGAATTCTACCAATCATTAAAAGATGACCTAATACCAAACTTGCTCAAGATTTTTTAAAAAAATTGAACAGGAAAGAATACTACCAAACTTGTTCTATGAAGCCAACATCACACTAATACCAAAACCAGATAAAGATAGTGCAAAAAAAGAAAATTACAGACCAATATCTCTAATGAATATAGATGCAAAAATCCTCAACAAAATACATGCAAACAGAATCCAAAAGGACATTAAAAGAATTATACACCACAATCAAGTGGGTTTTATCCCAGGTATGCAAGGGTGGTTCAACACAAGAAAATCAATTAGTGTAGTAAACCACATCTCAATAGATGCAGAAAAGGCATCTGACAAAATACAGCACACTTTCTTGATAAAACTCTCCAAAAGATAGGAATAGAAGGAAGCTTTCTCAATATGGTAAAGTGCATACATGAAAAACCTACAGCTAGCATTGTACTCAATGGTGAAAGACTGAAAGCTTTCCTGCTGAGATCAGGAACAAGACAAGGATGCCCACTGTCACCATTATTATTCAATATTGTGCTAGCAGTTCTAGCTAGAGCAATTAGGCAAGACAAATAAATAAAAGGCACCCAAACAGGAAAGAAAAAGTAAAGCTTTCACTGTTTGCTGATGACATGATCCTATTTCTATAAAATACTGAAAAATCTACAACAAAGCTACTAGAATTAATAGAGGAGTTCAGAAAAGTGGCCAGATATAAGACTAATATGCAAAAATCAATAGCGTTTCTATACACTACTGAAATGCAATCTGAGGAGGAAATCAGAAAAAAAATTCCATGTATAATAGCATCTAAAACTATCAAATATTTAGGAATAAGCTTAACCAAGGACATAAAGGACCTGTATTCAAAACTACAAAACAGTGCTAAAAGAAACCAAAGAAGACTTAAATAAATGGAAAGACTTTCCATGTTCATGGATTGAAAGACTAAATATCGTTAAGATGTCAATTCTACTGATTTACAAATTCAATGAAATCCCAACAAAAATCCCAACAGCCTTTTTTAGCAGAAATCGAAAAGCCAATAATCAAAATTTTTGGAAGGTTAAGAGGCCCCAAATAGCCAAAACTGTCTTTAAAAAGAAGCACAAAGTTGGAGGGCTCTCACTTTCTGACTATAAAGCATATTACTTAGCTACAGTGGTAAAAAAAAGAGTATGGTATTGGCATAAGGGCAGACAGATTGACCAATGGAACTGAATTGAGAACTCAGAAATTGACCCTTATATCTACAGTCAAATGACTTTTGACAAGGCTGTGAAGCCCACCCAGTTGGGTCAGAAAATTTTGTTCAACAAATGGTGCTGGGAGAACTGGATAGCCATATCCAAAAGAAAGAAAGAAGATCCCTACCTCACACCTTATACAAAAATTAAGTTAAAATAGATCAAGGACCTAAATATAAAAGCAACAACCATAAAACTCCTATAAGAAAATGTAGGAAAACTTCTTCAAGATCTTGGGGTAGGCAGTGTTAGTTTCTTAAACCTTACACCCAAAGTATGAGCAACAAAAGAAAAAATAGATAACTGGGACCTCCTCAAAATTCAACACTTTTGCACCTTAAAAGACTGTCAAAAGGGTGAAAAGGCAGCTGACTCAATTGGAGAAAATATTTGGCAATCACACAGCTGATAAGAGTTTAATATTCATGATTTATAAGGAGACCATATAACTCAACAATAAAAAGACAAACTCCAATTAAAAAATGGGCAAAAGGCTTGAAAAGACAATTGTCCAAAGAAGAAATACAAATGGTGAAGAAACACATGAAAAAATGTTCAACATCACTAGCAATTAGGGAAATGCAAATCAAAACTACAGTGAGATATCATTTCACATCTATTAGACTGGCTGCTATTAAAAAGTTGGAAAACTATAAACGTTGGAGAGGATGTGGAGAGATAGCATCACTTATTCACTGTTGGTGGGAATGTAGAATGGTACAGCCACTGTGGAAGATGGTTTGGCAGTTCTTAAGGAAGTTGAATATAGACTTGCCATGGAACCCAGCAATACCATTACTTAGGTATATACCCAGAAGAACTGAGAGCAGTGACACGAATAGACATCTATATACCGATGTTCATAGCAGTGTTATTCACGA
The DNA here is from genome assembly GCA_004027955.1 of Chaetophractus vellerosus. Taxonomy (NCBI): domain Eukaryota; kingdom Metazoa; phylum Chordata; class Mammalia; order Cingulata; family Chlamyphoridae; genus Chaetophractus; species Chaetophractus vellerosus. The sequence continues at coordinate 4,785 of PVKH010004945.1, forward strand.
TAGCAAAAGTTGGTAACAACCCAGGTGTCCATCAACTGATCAACAGATAAAATAATTGTGTAATATATACACAATGGAATATTATGCAGAGGAAAGAAGAAATGAAGTTGTGAAATGGATAACAACATGGATGAAACTGGAGGACATTATGTTGATTGAAGCAAGCCAGACACTGAAGGATAAATACTGTATGACTGCCCTATTATGAACTAAATATATAATGTGAAATATAAATATATTACATGAAATGTAAATATGGGTAAAATTGCATATATAAGACCATTTTTCTTTGAAAATGAGCAAATGTAGGTTACTACCACATGTTAATATCACACACAAAAAAACACATTATACTAAGTGAAGGAGACCAGACACAGAGCACTACATATGGTATGGTTCCATTTATATAATATATAAATATAAATCAATTTATAGAGATGGAATTAGATTAGTGGTTATGTAGAGCTGAGGAAGGAATGCTAAGCAATGTGGAGTCTTTCCTTTTGGAGTAATGAAATTTTTCTAAAATTTTTGAGATGATGAATATACAACATTGAGAATATACTAAAAGCCATGGATTATACACTTTGGATCATACGGTATGTGACTATATCTCAATAAAACTTCTTAATAAACAAATAAAAAATTGTGCAAGAATAACCAGAAATAGCAGCTATGTATAGCAGGGGCAAGAGTGAGAGACTGAGAGGTGAGGAGTTTTCTTCTTTCTTTCTTTGTCTGTTTTTTTGTTTATTATTATTATTATTATTGAAATAATGAAAATGCTTTAATAATGATTGAAGTGATGAATGTACAACTATATGATTATACCAAATACCAATGATTGTACACTTTGGATAAACTGTATGCTTTATTAATATGTATCAATAAAATTGATTCGTTAAAAAAATCCATATAATATATGATCACATGTATGTAAAATGTGCAAATTTAAAAGACTGGAATGATAAATGAAAGTTACTATTGGTTAGGTCCCATCAGGGGTTTAAGGGAGAGTTCCTCCTGCTTGACATTTTTCGAAATATTAGTAATGTGCTTGTAAAAGTAGTCATCAACTGCATTACTATTAAAAACTAGCTAAGACTATTGATATACATAAGGAATTTCATAAAGAAACATTCATATTTCTAAATTCTCCAAGTTTTATTATCTATCTTTCAAACCTTACATTGATGGATGATATTTTTCAAATTTATGCAGAATTCCTTGACTTAGCATAGTGTCCACTGCTACCTTTGAGGACCTGTAAGAGAAATGGCAATGTATAGAAGAGTTTTGAATTTTCCACAGTGCTGTTGAGGACACTGTCATTTGGGGCCAGGAAAAAGTCTGTCTCTCTTGGTGAAATGTAGGTTCCATGAGAACATGTCTATTTTGGTTGTCATTGTTTCCCAGCCTCTAGCTCAGTGATTGGTACATGGTAATTGTTCAGTAAGTAGTGTGGACTGAGAGAGTAAGTAAATTATGAAAGAGTAGACGCTAGATAATAAAAGCTGCGTAGCATCACTCTGCTCATTGCAGCAGTGTCTCTTAGGTTGGGGTTTTTGGTTTTATTGGTCTCCCTTCCTTCCTTCCTTTACTCTTTATGACTTGGCTCCTATCATTTTCCTCTTCTTATAATGGTCTGCAATTTTATTTTAACTGTTTCTTTTAAGTTGTCTCATATGATCTGGAAAGTAGAAAGAACATAAAATAAAGTATTTTAAAATAATTGTAAGTACTTATTATTTTAAATTGTAAGCCACATATTTAAAGTATCAAACTACAGTTGGTCATCATTATTTGCAGATTTCATATTTGCAAATTCACCTACTGGCTAAAATTTATTTGTGACTCCAAAGTCAACCATCGCGGTGCTTTCACTGTCATTGCTGGATATACACAGACTAGGGAAAAATTCAAGTCACCCTACACACACGTTTCTACCAAGTTCAAACAAAGGAACCATCTGCCTTCTTCTTTCAGCTCTCATACTGTAAACAAGTGCCCTTTTCGCAGTATATTAGTGCCACATATTTCACATCCTGTGCTTTTTATTGGTGATTTTGATATTTAAACTGGCCCCAATTTTCAGCACTTGCTGAAAGTGCTGCCCAAAGCATAAGAAGGCTATGAGGTGCCTTATAGAGAATATACATATTAGATAAGCTTTGTCATTCAAACATGAGTTACAGTGCTGTTGGTTTTGAGTTCAATGTTAATGAATCAACACCTTATTTAATGAAATCCAATTACCTGCCCCCAATGTGACTTATGATTAAACTTCCTTAAATTTATGTTCAGAGGCTTTGTTTAAATGTTTCTTTAAAATGTTGTGAAGGCAATGGGGTTAAATAGGAGCAATCTCTAAAAGTTTGGTGAAAGGAAGAACTTCCTAGGGATTTATAACATGCAAATTTAAGGAAGAAGCAAAAAATATAAGGCATCTTTAGACAGAAACACACATAAAACAAGGTTATGTATTGATCAATTGAGTAAATGTTGTGAACAGAGGCTCACAGGAACTTAAGGCTGTATTTCTCCTAGGAGGAATGGTTCAGCATTTACTAATTCAGTATTTGCTGTGATTTTATAGTATGTGATTACTGTGAATAATGAGACTCAATCATATAGGTTATTCTTGCTTTTGAAAATATCACACCGTAATGAATTTAAATATCTGTTTGAGAGCAGAGACCAGGTCTTATAATCTTTATATGTTTTGTAATATCTAGCACAGAACTTTGAACATTTCATATGCTCAATTAAAAGTCTTAATTAGTTTGATTTTCATCTAGATGCTATAAAAAGGTGCTATAAATGCTGTTAAAATTTGTTCTGAAAAGGGATGGATTATTATCAGGAGAAGGACTAAGTAATTGATACATTCATCTACTCTAAAATACTAAAATCATTATCAAGGGTGTTTTTGAAAAATATTTTCTGAGAAAATAGTCATGATATAATGTTGGATGAATAAAAGCAGAATACAAAATCATGAAGATGATATGATCCTAATTTTGAAAGGGGCAGGCATGAGCACATGAAAAATTGAGCAAGAGACCAAGAGAGAGTGAGCTAGAAAAAAGGAGGGGGGGGGGAGGAGGAAGAAGAGGAGGAAGAGAAGGAGGAAGAGGAGGAGGAAAGAGAAGACCAATTGAGAAGGGGAAGAAAGGGGGTGGGGTGGAGAAAGTAGGGGAAGGGAGGGAAGGTAGAGAACTGGAAAGAAGCACATCAAATTGTTACTAGTGGTTATTGCTGGGAATATGGGACTGTGGATGTTTTTTGTTTTCTTTGTACTTTTTATACTTGCCAAAATCTCTACAATGAACAACAAAATGTTCAAACTTTCCTTCCCCTTTCCCTTTGCAGTGCCTTGAAGATTCACTCCTCAGTAGCTGATAACCTCTTCAGGGAATCAGGCTTATGTTTTAAAACCAAGGACATGCTACATCTCCCCAACAATAGACAGCCCTGACAAACTGTTAGGACCTTAACTGCTGTTGAAGGATTTAGAAAACACAGGGCTGGTTCTGAATACAGCAAACATAATATGCCTAGCACTGGAATGAAAAAAGGCCCCATAATACTTCTGCCCTTCAAACAATCCATGGTATTTTAAACTCCTGGCCCAAACCTGTGGTATTCAGAGAAAGGGAGCACAGGGAGTCCCAGACAGGTATAAAAACCTATCCCCACTTAACTACTCTGCATCTGGATACTTCGTACTACCCCAATCTTCACTGCCTTGGAGGCTATATCAATTCATAAGATCTGTGTGTGGATTTCTCAAAATATACATACTTTTGATTTATATATTACATCACTGTATGAATGTTCAGTTTCCATCAAAAAATGGAAAAATGTACCATTTTTCCTCAAGCGCCAACACTGTTAGTCAGCTCCCAGACAAAGAAATCCAGGGTAATTTTCCTCTTCTGTTTGTCTAGGGTTTGGGGGGGGGGGGGAAGGCTTAGTTCCATAGCAGGATTCAAGAAGCAGGCTCATAAGGTGGAGCTCTAATGGAAGAGAGTGATGCTCTCTCTTTCTCTGTTTTGACAGCAAAGGAAATAGGAACTAAAGGTGTCAGAAAAAAATTAACTCTTACTTGCTGTATTGGTTCCCAGCAAGGCTGACTATTCTCAGGAAGCCTGACTATATTTGAGTCATCAGAAGGGCTATAATCTTTTCTCTGTTCAGAGTAGGGCTAGCCTGGGAACAGTGTAAGTGTGGGAAGTAGGCCTTCCAGGCTTGCCCTATTAGATATCCTATATCTAGGATCTACCTTCTAGATGCTGTGGGAGAAAGCAGGCCTCAATGGAAGGCCAAACTGAAGTCTTCTTTGTTCTCATACTTTCTCCCTCAATTTGCATCCTAAGTCCCACCCCACCTCCCCATCTGTGCTATCTTCCCCCCACCCCCCAATCCAGTAAGCTGTAGATATGAGGAAAGAAGATAAGAGAGTTGAAGCAAAGAAGGGCACAACACTTGAAGTCCAGTCATGGGGCAAAGTCCTCTCCATATTCTGCCAGAGCTTATCAATCCTAAAATAACAAAGGCTTCCCTTGGGGTCAGAGGAGGAAAGGTAGACTCAAGGAATCCTTGATCCCCCACACTCGACAAAGTGAAGAAATTATGACAATAGAGCATGTAGACTATTTGTGGGGTAACAGGAAGCCAGGTCAACCACGAGTTTCCTGCAGTCTCTTTTGCGATTCACTTCTCCAAACCAACTGGACTCTTCAGGACAGGAACCCAGGAAGTTAGGCAGAAAACCACAGAGTAGCAGGACGCATGGAGAGCACACAGTCTACTGAGACTAGGCAAGCTGCCAGATTAGACAATCTAAAACACTCCTACAGGATAGGGCAACTAGATATCGGGGCATATCCAGATCCTTATACCCACCACCAACCATAAACTCACTTTCAGCTTCTGGAAAAAAATTAATTACTCTGCACTGAACTGTACATGCTAACATACTTTATCCTATTTGGGGTATGTGGTTGGCTTACCCAGACCCTTTCTCTATAATCACATACCAGCTGGGGGTGGCGATGTGACATTAGTTCTGTCTGATAATATATAAGTAAAAGTCTGATGGCTTCTGACAAAAATATTCAAACTTGGATGACATTTTACTTATTACCCTTCCCTCTTTATCCTGTTTAAAATATAAACTCTAAGGAGTGGATGTGGCCCAAGCAGATGAGTGCCTGCTTCCCACATAGGAGGTCCTCATTCGATCCCTGGTGCCTCCTAAAAACAAAAAAGCAAAACAACAAGCAAAGAAATGAAAAAACCAACTAGGGAGCCTATGCGGCTCAGTACATATTAGGTTCCAGGTTCAATCCCCGGCCCCAGTACCTACACAAAAAAAACAAAAAACAACTCTTAAGTCTGTAATTGCAGAAGTTATTTTGTGACCATGAGTTGGCACACATATAAAAAAGGCTGAGAATCACAGATGCTAGCTATGACACTGTCAAGCTGCTGAACCAGCAAGTACATATGACCAGATTTCTTATGTTACACAAATAAAACCCTATTTGTTCAAGCCGTTGTACCTTAAATCTTTCCTAAATGATACAGGGTGTCTAGCTAGCTTTATTGCAGTATTAAAGTTTTGGTTGATGTTTTAATTTCCTAAACTGCTGAAAGCAGATACTATGAAGTGGGTTGGTTTAACAATGGGGATTTATTAGCTTACAGTTTTGAGGCTGAGAAAAATATCCAAATCAAGGCATCAAGATGGTGCTTTCTTCCCAAAGAAAGGCTGTCAGCGATCCTTGACTCCTTGGCCACATGATAAGGTACATGGTGGTGTCTACTTATCTCTCCCTTCTCTTCTGGGTTTCATTGCTTTCACCTTCTTGCTTCCTGTGGCTTTCTCTCTTTCTCTCTGTATTCATTCCATTTATAAAGGAATCCAGTAAGATGAGTAAGACCCATTCTGAATGAGGTGGGTCATACCTTAACTGAAGTAGCACAGTGTCAAAAGGTCCTACCTACAATGGGTCTACACCCACAGGAATGGATTAAATTAAAGAACATGCCTTTTTGGGGTACATACAGCTTCAAACCACCAGTTTTGATAATGGCTTAAGTTAAAAGTGAAATGACAGATGCACAGCTTTGTCTATCTATTTTTCAGCCAACATCTACTCATGTAAACAATAGAGTCTTCACTCTAAGATCTGAGGTGTAGGTGAGCACAGGAAGAAACATGGCTAGTGATGAAAGAAGAGGTATTAGGAAGATAGTCGGGATCTTTATTTGTACATGAATACACATTGGTAAAGGCCTGGCTAGAGAGGGTATTAGAGCTCATTTCCCATATCAGTTCTATCCTAGAGGATCAGTCTAAGCCAATAATGATTAAGTCTATGCTGCTTGAAACTAGTTACTTGAGGAATGGGCAGGCTTAAACCAATCTGGGTCCAGGACGAACTTGGGCTCCTGGATATAAAAAAGCAGTTTCATTAGTTTCACTCTCTTGCTGGATATGAAGGAGGAAGCATATTACTTTAGGGCTGCTGGCAGATATTGTATTTTCATCAGAGTAACCAGCCTTTGCCTACTGACATAGTATTCAGGGAAAACGATAGGAAAAAATTGGGATGTTGGAATGTGTTGGCTGCTTCTTGCTGCCTTAGTAAAACCCTACAAGAAAGAGAGAAGCTGGGGCTAAAGGTGACCCATCTGGTAGCAGAGAAGGAAGAAAATATCGCTCTTTTCTAAGAGAGGCCCTTTTTGTCTATGGCTTATAATCCAAGTTTATTGAGAATTCAGTATTTTGAGCCTACAAGTTGAAAAAAATCCAAAAAACAGAGGTGGGAGATTTATATAGGATTGTGACTAAACAATTCTCTTCCCAACACCTCTTATTAATCGTTCTTTTCACTTACAAAAGGGTCCAGTCTGACTTTGAGGAGAAGGTAATGGGTGGGGACTCCCTTTCAAGGCTGGTGTTTCAAAATGCTTCAAGACAGAGGCATTTTAAACTGAGGGGAAAAAAGATTGCCTGGGCTGAGAAGACAAACTCATAGACTCAAATATTTGAATAGGAAATATCTCTAACTATGGGGATTAGGCCAAGAAATTGGCCAGTTTAGGACCATGAGGTAATCTGCCTTAGCATGAAGATAACTTTGTAGGCAGCAGAGCGGAAAGATGGAAGGAAACTGATGACATCATTAAGCTTCTGAATTAACCAGCCCTGAGACCTGACCTACCTCTGGACTTCCTGCCAGGGAGATAAGACATTTATTTACTGTTTTAACCATTTTAATTTCTTACTCATAGTCAAAAGCCTCCTGATATGTTGGCCAAAAATATCCCTCTTTTTCCTCATCTCCTGGGTATCATCATTCATTTGTCTCAGGTTAGCAAAGCCTGAAAGCATTTGAATTCTTAGAAATTAGGTTCAGATGTGGTTGAACTATCCTTTTAATGTGGTCAACTATAAAACCATTTTTTTCCAATTTAAGAAAGGATTTTCCCATGAAACAATATGTCTAGTTAGGGAAGATTTTTGAGTCATGGACATTTGCAGACCGAATGAAAAGATAATGGTTATTTCTATGAATACTTTTTCACTGAATATCTAAATCTCTTTTGTATGCTATAGGTTCGTGGTTTTATCTTTTCTTCCCCCTTAGATCTTACGCTGACTTAAAACTCTGAAGAGTTACTTTTTCTTAGAAAGATTGAATCTCCCCTAGGAGGAACACTAGAGTAATGGGAATTGGGTTTACTCCCAAGCTCACTAATGCTAATATTCCCCCTAAATTATCCCTTTTCCTAAATGGGGAAATAGAAGGAATATCAGTGCTTTAGTTTTCTAGATGCTAAAACAAATACCACCCAATGGGTGGTTTAAATAGCAGGATTTTATTGGTTGATGGTTTTGAGACTAGAAGTCCAAAATTGAGACATCAAAAAACCAATGCTTTCTCCCAGAGTACTGTGGCATTCTGGGGCAGGCTGCAGGCAATCCTTGGCCCTTGGATTTTCCTTCAAATGGCAATGCACATGGTAGTGGTGTCTTCTTTTTCTCTTCCAGGTCCCACTGATTTCCAGTTTCTGGCTGTGATGCATGGCTTCTCTCTCTGTGGCCTTCTCTATAAGGCCTCCAAACATGGCATTAAAACCCATCTTGATTGAGCTGGGACACACCTTAACTGAAGTAACTTCATCAAAAGGTACTATTTACAATGGGTTCACACCTACAGGAATGGATTAAGATTAAAAACATGTTTTCCTGGGATACATAATCCAAGCCATCATAAGCAGGTCCTATAATTTGGATTGAATAGTAGTGGTATTAGTAAAATTTTAAGGCAATGAGAGGTTAAGTATTTCCACTTATTTAACTTAATAAATGTAATGTTTTAACTACTTTGTTTCTAGTTACTGACTTATTTATGGCTTAGATAGAAATTTCAAGTTCAATCTATATTACACTGAAATCCAGTGGAATGGTTACGGGCTGGATATTTGAAGGAATGTAAAAGATATTAGTATGGGGATTTCATTTATTTCTCCCCACTCCCTCGTTGTTTGCATTTGCTGCATCCGTTTGTTTTGTGCTGGTCTTTTTAGGAGGTACCACGAACCCAATCTGGGACCTCCGATGTGGGAGGGAGGCACCTAATAGCTTCAGCCACCTCTGCTCCCTGGGGATTTTATTTTTGCTAAGATACTGCAAAGATTTCAGACATTGAGAATAAAAGTGGATGATGAAATCTTGGTTTGTCTCTTTTACATCAGAATAACAAGGTTTGCCTACAGTTTGAATATGAGATACTTGAGAGAGGGTACAATGATGACTACATGGGTTTTTGGCTTAAGTAATTAGAAGAACATGGGATTCCTGTTAATGAGGGAAAGGAAAGACCAAAAGTTACTTATATAGGACTTTTTAGTTGAAAAGTGCTTTCAACATATCACTTTCTTAAATTTTCCCTAACAGTCCTATGAGGAAGAAAGGGAGAGAATGGCAGGTCGTCTTAGCCCCATTCGATAGAAGACAAAATCAGACTTAGAAAGGTGAAGCATCTTGCCTCGGGTCACAAGGCAGGTTAGCCCTGCACCTAGATTTAGGGTAGCTAAATCAAATGTCCACACAGCCAGCTTATACTGCAAATTAGCAAATTTCCTGGTTATAGGTGCACAAGTAACCATTGCATGAGGGATGAGGTTGGCAAGCATGAGAACATGGATGGTCCATTTAAAGAGGGCAGCAAGCACTAAATTCCAGCAGATGACACCATTGCTTCTACATCTACAGATTTTTCAAGAGAAGCTGTAATCCAGATTTTTAGGTCAAATCTCCCAATTTTTAAATGTTGACTCAATTAAAATATAAAATCCAAACAAACAAAACATCATGAGAATTAAACACATATAGGCTACCATCTGAATCTTCTGACTTGGGTCTTCTGCTGCTTTTCTCTGTGTTTTCCTGCTCAGTGCACCAGTCGGGGATTGGTGTGGTCAAACGGTTGGCACACCTGCTTGTGCACAGAACCAGGTGTACTTGTTACCTAAGGTCAAGTCTGGTTGCTTAAAGGTATCTTCTAAGTTATTTTTCTTAAAATATATATTTTTCAAACATTCAAATATTCTGTGGTATTGAACCATTTTCATTACCTACTCAAAAAGAGTTACCACTTCTTCAATGTTTGGAACTTAATCAGGTGGTGAAATTGGCAATAGGAATAGTGACAATGCCATGTAGTAACTTTAACTATTTAACAATCCAATTTAAATCCATTTATTTAGTTATTCCTGATTGTAATGATATCATTGTTTTGGAGACACTAGTTATGTACTTAATTCTTAGAGCTATAGCTAGTTTCATTCTGGGACAATATCTATTTCACTGTAGCCACAAACCAAAAGAATGCTGCATATGTTTCAACCACAATTGTGAAGCTAGCAAAAAAAACTTAACAGCTTTGTGATACCATTTACATACTATAAGTGTACAATTCAGTGGTTTTTAATATATTCAGTTGTGCAACCACCACCACTATCTAATTTCAGAACATTTTCATTACCTCAAAAATAAATCCATTAGCAGTCACTCTCCATTATTCTTCCCCTACAGCCCTGGAAACCACTAATCTAATTTCCTCCTCTATGGATTTGGTTACTCTGGATATTTCATATAAATGGCATCACATAATTTTTGGCCTTTTGGGACTAGATTCTTTCGCTTAGCATAACATTTTCAAGGTTCAACCAAGTTGTAGTATGTATCAGTACTTCAGTATTTTAATTGCCAAATAATCATTGTATGGATAGTCCACATTTTTTGTTTCACCAGTTAGACATTTGGGTTTTTTTCAGTTGTGAATCATGCTGCTATGAACATGTGTACATTTTTGTATGGATATATGTTTTCATTTTTCTTGGGTATAAACCTAGGAGTGGAATTTCTGGGTCATATGGTAACTCTATGTTTAATATTTTGGGGAACTGCCAAACTGTCTTTCAAAGCAACTGCACCACTTTACTTTCCCTCCAGCAATGCATGAGAGCTTCTTTTTCTCACATCTTTGCCAACACTGTTATTGTTTTTTTATTGTAGCTATCCTAATGGTTATGAAGTGATATCTCATTGTGGTTTTGATTTGCATTTCCCTAATGATATTGAGTATCTTTTCGTATGTGCAGTGGCTTGGAGCTATGTACCCCCAGAAAACATGTTCTTAAACTTAATCCATTCCTGTGGGTATAATCCCATTATAAACAGGACCTTTTGATAGGTTACTTCACTAAAGGTGTGGCCCAAATGAATCAGAATGGGACTTAATCCTATTACTGAAGACCTTATAAGGAAGGCCAGAGAGAAAGAGAAAGCTAGAGGGAGCAGCCAAACACTGAAAGTCAACAGAATCCAGGAGAGAAGAGAAGAGCCAGAAGAGGCCACTAAGGATCAAGGATTGCCTGCAACCAGCCCCAGTATGCCACAGTCTTCTGAGACAAAGTATCACCTTGATGATACCTTTATTTTAGATTTCTCTTATCTTCAACAACATGAGCCAACATATTCCCATTGTTTAAGCCAACCCATTGCATTGTATTTATTTTAGCAGCCAGGAAACTAAAACAACATATGTACTGACCATATGTCTATTTCCTTTTTTTTTTTTTTTTTTTTTTTTTTAAGAAATAACTATTCAAATCATTTGCCCATTTTCAAATTGGGTTGTCTTTTTTTTTTTTTTTAAGGTACTGGGGTCAGGGATTGAATCTGGTACCTCGTATGTGGGAAGCTGGAGCTCAACCACTGAGCTATACCAGCTCCCCTGGGTTGTCTTTTAATTGTTGAGTTGTAAGAGTTTATATATTCTGAATAAAAATCCTTTATCTGATAAATAATTTGCAAATATTTTTCCCATTCTGTCAGCTGTGTTTCACTTTCTTTTTGATGTCTTTAAAGAAGAAAAGCTTTTAATTTGATAAAGTCCAGTTTATTTATTTTTAATTTTGTCACATTTGTTTTTGGTGTCATATCTAAGAAACCACTGTCTAATCCAAGGTCATGAATACCTACTCCTATGTTTTCTTCAAAGAGCTTTAGCTCTTACATTTAGACAATGATAACAATTTGAGTTAATTTTTGTACATGGTGTGAAGCAGGGGTCCAAGTTCATTCTTTTGCATGCAAATATCCGGATGCCCCAGCACCATCTGTTGAAAAGTCTATTCTTTCTCCACTGAATTGTCTTGGTACTCCTGTCAAAAATTAGTTGACCATAAATGTAAGGGTTTATTTCTGGACTCTCTATTCTATTCCATTGATCTATATATCTATTCTTGTACTAGTAGAAGTAAAGTTTACAATGAGTAATTAACTGCTTACCCATCCCCTTGCTTCCATTGTCTTATATTAAAGCATCCCTATATATGTCTGTTTTTCCAAGTAAAATATAAAATTCTAGAGGCTAGGGATAGGTACTCATTTTTGTGCTCCCATAGCCTATTTTGCATTCCTAAGTATTTTGCATTCAAATAACAAATAGGATTTTCTAAAAAGAACATGTCCCAATATATTCATACATATAAAGAGAAACTCAAAATATCAATGGCTTAATACAAGATATGCTTGTTTCTCTCTCACACAAAAGAATTCATGAACTAGGCAATCTGAGCTGATATGACAGTGCCATGAAGTTATCAGCATCCTAGCTCTCAGGTCTACCCTCCCTAGATAGTGGTCCCTGTACTCAAGGTCCAAAAGAGCTGCTAGAGCTCCAGCAATTATATCTGCATGGCCACACCTCACTGCAAAGGGAAACTGAAAAGATGGTCTTTACTGGGGTAGCAATGTATCAGGATTCTTATTCTAAGTAAGAAGGAGGAATGGCTATTAGGAAATTAGCATTCTCTGCAACAGAAATGAGGGGATACATTTTTAAAATCTCTTTGGGTCTGAAGAAAGTGAGGCATTTAGGAAGCTCCAAAGTAATTAGTGTTTCACAGCTGCCCCATAGGACTGGACTTAGATGAGCCTGAGATGGATGTGGAGCTTGTTCTTCCATTTTTCATACCCTGATGATCTAGCCACCTGGGACCCTTATGTGGTTCTACCCTCTCCATTGGGGAATGACAAACTTATATCTACTAGGAAACAGTAACACACTATCTAAATCTACATCTTCCGTAAATACCTAGCAAATGAAAATTTATTTTCCTAATGTACTATTTCCCTATTCTAGGATAGAGAACAATCCATTAATATCTTGAATTTTAAGAAATGCTAAGGTTTTATTATATTAATTCTTCTAATTAATATATGAGTACGTTAACAGAACTTTCAGCAATATTTCAATCCCAAATATATTTCTAAGAGTTGGAATTTTTGCCATCACAGCCAGCATAGCCACCCATGAGTAAAGACTGGATTATCTTGGATTACATAGTCTGTCCCAATATGAGGCAACAGAGAACTATTCTTTGTCTTCTGAATATACTAAACAGATAACATAAGTTATCTTTTGCCTCACCTGTATGTATACGTTCAATTCTCAAGAACTTTTTTGTACTTTTATGCTGCCTCTTACCATGTTCATAGGCTGTTTTAAATCAAACAACAAATATACCTCACTTGAGTAGGAATTAGAATTCTGAAGCATTATTATTTTCTCTATAGTCAAAGTATTTCATCATCTCTCTGGTCTATGGAGCAGCTGAGCTGCATCTACTCCCCTTTTTGGCACTGTTCACACATCTCAATTGAGTGAGTGATCTCCTCTGAGAGTTCTTCAGGATGTTGCCTCTTCAAGACCATACCCAAACTCAGAATAACTAAACTTTAAGAATGTCCATTACACTGATAGTATCTGCAGTGCCTAACAGATGGCCCCTCTCACCAAGGGTTTACTAACTTGCCTTAGAAAAGAAGGGTTTTGGTATGCTCCAAATTTTAAAATTAGTTCAATAGTTTTGAATGAACTTCCCTGTTTTGCAGAACCACAATGTGCAAAATTTGTAAAAAGTGAGCAAGACAGAGGAAGAGAGAGCAAAGGAGAAAGAGAGAGAGGAAGGGGGGCAGGGAACACCCAACTTCCCCCAGGTTAATTTAGCACACAGTTTTGTTCATATGAATATTTTCAGTGACTGTGTATCTTCACAATGGGTGGAATCTTCCTCATATTTGAGAGCAAGTGCTGATACAATGACTAACAACAAAATGACTTAGTTGATTTTATTCTTAGGTTAAAATTCTTTCTTGTCTATTGATGATAATTATGGCTCATGATCTATATGGCTCAAATGAAAAGGCCCTAGAGATGTGTCAGTGCCTTTAAAGTCCATAATACATTCTTAACCCAAGGATAAAATTTGCCTCAATCCTTAAGAAATAATTATGGAGAGGCCCATATATTCATGCATCACACACTGTGGGAGATTCTACTCTTCTGCATTCTGATACTGACAGTTACCATATTAAAATTACCAAAGCTCTACTCATTCTTGTCACCTCTCTCCTCATGCTTACCTGAGGAACCTGCTAGAGTTGAAGGCTAATGATTGGGTCTTCTGAAAGAAATATATATATAAAAAAAATCCCAAACAACAAAAAACAAAACAAAAACAGCTTTTGAATCTCAATGGGAAGGAATGATTGAAGATTGAGACCCAGAATTTTCAAAACTCTTTCAAACCAGAAACACAATTTCCTAATGGAGGACTGGTAACCCAAGATCAGCATATTAATAAGTAGATGACTTCAAGAGACAGACTGCTAACTCAAGAACATCAGAACAGAAATTAATTATGTGGATTGAGTATGACTGATGAGAAAAGTTTTTGGTACTGTTGATGGTATTCTGTATTCTAACAATCTTAGATGATCAAATCCTTTAAAAAATTTCTTCTCTTAAATTCCTCACCTTTAATTTGGCAAGCTATCTCTGGTAAACCATTATGTTAATGGTCCATTTACTTACTGTCTTCACTACTGTACTCAACAACTGGACTCAATTTATCCTGAGAACTGATATAAAATAATCTAAGAACCTTTATTCTATTACACCAAGCTGTAAGGAATAAACAATCCAAGTCTATTAGTGATAGGTTGTCTGTACAGGTTAGTCTGTGAACAATTTTGGCCTAAGAGAAAATGAATTCTGTAGGAATCCTAACATCATCTGGTGAAGAACCAAAATTTGTTTGACCAATATTGTGGGACTAGGCCTATGCTAAGCTGGTAGTCAAAGATCAAGAAGAGACTCAAGAATGGAGTGCATATTCAGAAACTTTAAAATATATTTAAAAGACACAAGCTTGGTGCTAAAATTAGTCACTTACATAATTACTTCTGGAAGCTTTACAGATAGCCTTCTTACCAAAAAAGTTTGGGTGAAAGCTGTCCCTTTTCTCCCAGTCACAGGAGCTAGAGGCACATTTTGTTTGCAAAGGCTGATTACTGTCTGGTTTCTCCTCCCATCTCTCTGGGTTGAATGAGTGGGCACTGAGGGATGGGTTGATCTGCTCAACTTTCTATTCTTCTCTAGAGTTACTGTCTTCTATAATAAAAGTTTTTTCTTTATCAGCAGAAGTGTGAAGTGCTCTCATTTGCATTTGTTGAAACATCAAATTTGTTTTTATCTTAACCATTTGAAATAGAATCCTCTCCCCTAGTATTATGTATATTCTAACTTCCTCAGCAAAGTAGACATATGTCAACATTTTTTGAAAAAGCAGTGTCACCACTGTGAGACTCAGTCATTATACTCTGCTGATATGAGTTATTCTCAGGACCTATTGGAATCCATGGGATGATTTGGCAATACACTAAAGGTTCCAGAATGCTGGGCTTTTTTATGATTACTATATTTACTTCACAAAATGTTTTCTATTTTCACGTCTACTTCCTATCCCTCACCCTTTTAAATTGTCAGATATAACTTCTTTTGCAAGCAGACCAATTCCCACCATTGCTTCTAATCTACTATGTTCTTAAAAACAAATAACACAACTGGCTAGAATTGTGCCTAAAGAAAGCATAAGGGGGGCCGGCTGTAGCCCAATTGGTAGGGTGCCGGTTTACCACATAGGAGGCCCTGGGTTTGGTTCCCAGGGCCTCCTCAAGCGGGCAGACCGCCTTGAGAAGGCAAGCCGCTGCGGGCAGGGCAAGCCCCCACGAGCAGGGCAAGCTGCCGCACAGTGAGCTGACTCGGCGGGTTGCCACACCGGGGGGAGACAAGCAGACACAGAAGAACCCAAAGATGAACACAGCAAGAACAAGCAGAAAGGGGGGGATATGTAATAAATAAAAAAATAAATCTTAAAGAAAAAAAAAAGCATAAGCACACAGTAGAAGAGGTGAACACTTGGTATTCAGGCTATGTATGACTCCACACTCCAGAACCTATGGCAGACTAAATGTCCATAACATACTTCACTAAGGCTAAAGTAGCTTCAAATTCTTCTTAACATAGCACTTCAAGAAGCCACTGCCAATAATTCAGATGAGGGAAAATGCATTTGCAATCTTCAAGATGAGCTTTTGTACAACAATTTCTGCTGTTCAGGGGACATTTTTATTCACTTTCTGATTTCTGGTTGTTTTAGAGAAATGAGGTTGCTCTTCAATTCAGATAAGGATAGGTGTGTTGTGATAGGAAGGGATCTTCTTAGATGGGAGTGATACATTATTGAATAATATCTCTGTTATACCTTACCGCTAGTAATCTTGTGGAATGATTCAGAATTGTTTTATTAAGTTCACTTTTAAAAGATTGAATTAAAAGATATTTAGAGGGAATGGATGTAGCTCAAGTGGTTGAGTGCCTGCTTCCTATGTACGAGGATGCGGGTTTGAGCCCTGGTACCTCCTAAAAACAAACGAACTAAAAAACCAACTCTCACTGGGAAGCAGATGTGATTCAGTGGTAGATCACCTGCTTCCCATGTATGAGGTCCTGGGTTCCGTCCCCAGTACCTCCTAAAAAATAAATAAATAAAAAATAAAAGATTGAATCTGGGCAACACTGGCAAAGTTTATTTTCCCATCTGTCTTTCACTCAACCCTCAGATTAGGCAGACTGATAAACCTGGATGACATTGAGAAATTATGCAAAGAAAATGCCATCATTTTTTTAATATCTTAGAAGAAAAGGGTGGGGGGGTAGTATTCAGAAATATGTCATTCAGAGTTAACAGGTTAGTGATATCTTTCATTTATGCTATCTTATTTGTCATTCATAAGGGTGCAATGCAGTCCAAATTCTCACTTTAGAAATAAGAAAACTGAGGCTCATGGAGGGTAAGTGGTTTATTAAGATTCGCACAAAGGTTTTACTGATTCCCAATCCCAAGACTTTCCTCTAGGTAAGTATAACTTCCAATTAATATACATTTTACCACTTCCTCTCCTCTCTCCCCATATAAGAGGTTCGGAAAAATAGGCTCATGATATTGATGAAAGTGTGGTGACAAACTTTCTGAATAGGCATCATAAGCCTTAAAATATTCATACCCTTTGGCCCAATAATTCCATTTATAGGATTTTATCCCAAGAGGACAGAGATGTGTACAAATATTTATGTGCGCAGTTATTAGTAAATTATAGCACTATTCATAACTGTGAATGATTGAAAATAATATAAATTCCAATAATAGGATACAGTCATACGGCAGAATTCTATGCTGCTATTAAAATGTTTTAGAAGAATACTTAATGATACATGAAATATTTATAATACATTAAGAGAAGAAAGGAAGGACAAATGTACCACAGAAAAAAAGGCTAGATGGACATATGCCAAAACATGTTAAAGTTCTCTCTAGCTGTTTTTTTAAAGCTTCTCTGTGTTTCCCAGATTTTCTATAATGAATATGTATTATCTTGTAATTTGACAGTAAAGTTATAAATTTTAAACAAGCAAAGCAGGCTATAATCTTTTAAATATATATTAATTAGTATATTAAACAGTGGACTATCTGTCATTAGTATATCCAAAATCACTGTAGGGGAAGAAAGACAGAACAAACTGTTAAAAGAGAACTTAGAAATGGGTAAGGCAGGAAAAGCAAGTAAAAATAAGCTTAGGGGCCGGCTCGATAGCCCAGTGGATAGGGCGCCGGCATACCACATGGGAGGCCCCAGGTTCGATTCCCGGGGACCTCTCCTAGCGGGCAGACCGCCTTGAGAATGGCAAGCCGCCATGGGCGGGCCGGAGCCGCCGTGGGCAGGGCAAGAAGCTGCTACGGACAGGGCAAGAGCCGCCACGGGCAGGGCAGGTCGCCCGCGGATGGAGCGCAGCCAGCCACCCGCGAACTGAAAGCCGGCCGTGATCGGACGCAGAGACCGCCCACAAGCGGGGAAAGCCGCGCCTGCGCAGTGACCACTCTTGGCGCGTCGCTGCAGCGGGGGGAAGGGGAGATATGTAATAAAAT
>PVKH010004946.1:0-22694 GCA_004027955.1 Chaetophractus vellerosus
CATGGCCACATCTTTCACCTGAGCCCCACATCTGACTCATTAGCTGGCTCATAGCTGGTGTCCTGCTGTTTACAGAGCAAGGACACAATGAACAGGAATCACAGCTTGTTTGCTAAGCTTTGCATGATCATATTTGCTTTGGTAGTGTTGGTACATGCTCAGGTCCACCTTTGTCATGATTTGATTACCTTTAATCTAGGTGGGTTGCTGTTGACAGAGTATATACCTTCTCTATGGAAGAAGAAAACATGGAATTAATATGAATTCCATGACTGTATAACCTGAGAAATGAATGGAAAAGTACTTGGGGCTAGACTTTATTCTGGCAGTTAACATTGACTCACTAGAAAATACTGCCCAGTTTGCCTCAACTTTCTGTGCCTAAGTTTGCCCATCTGTAAAATGCCCTCTCTGTGCCTCAAGGTTATGAAAATCATAGATCCTGTAATTTTACAGTTGCCCCTCAGACACGTCATCCAAACATTCAGTAATACTGAGTGCATAGTATGTGCCATGAAGAAGGATATTCACTTATGTAATAACTTTAAGTACAGTTATCAAATTCAAGAAATTTAAATTGATATAAAGCTTTCAGTCTATATTCCACTTTTTTCATAATTCCCAATAATGTCTTTTGGGGCCTTTTCTCCTCCATTATTAGATCTTGTCAAGGATTATGTATTGCATTTAATTGTCATTTTCTCTTTAGTCATTCTTCTTTATTTATTTTTTAACTGCGTGAACATATATACAATGTTAGCTCTCCTATCTCAACCACTCCAAGGTGGGATTAATCACTGCATAATGTTGTGCTATGATAATCACTCTATTATCAGAATTTTACCATCACTTGAAACAGAAACTATATACCCCTTATGCATTAACTCTCCATTTCTCCTTCCCCCTGCAAAGAAGGCTGTTGGACTTTTCATTGGGATTGCATTAAATCTGCAAATTGCTTTAGGTAGTATTGATATCTTAATGGTATTAAGTCTTCCTATCCATGAATATGGAATAGCTTTCCATGTATCTAGGTTATTTAATTTATTTCAGTAATGATTTGTAGTTATCTGTGCACAAATCCTCTACATCCTTGGCTAAATTTATCTAGACATTTTTTTCTCTTAGTGCTATTTTAGAAGGAATTTTAATCATAATTTCCTTTTCAGATTATTCATTTCTGGTTTATGGAAACACTACTGATCTTGTATTCCAGCACTTTGTTGAATCAAAAGAGAATTATTGGAGATCAGTTGTGGCTCAAGCAGTTGAGTGCCTGCTTCCCACGTGGGAGGTCCCAGGTTAGGTTGTGGTGTCTCCTAAAAACAACAACAAGCAAAGAAACGAAAAAACCAACTCAGAGGAACCCATGTGGCTCAGTGGTTGAATGCCAGCTTTCCACATATGAGGTCCTGGGTTCAAACCCCAGCCCCAGTACCTCAAAAACAAACAAACAAAAAAAACACTCTTGCTTAAGTGGCAGGTGATTGATATTGCTACTTTGGAGGATAAGTCAAATCATAGAGCTTGGAGGGGTGAAAATAGGTTAAATAGGCCTCTAGAGAAGTCAGCAAAGGATACAAGTCTATCTCAAAGGTTTTGAGGAAACACCTGAGTAGGAAAGCTGCTGTACAAAGTCAATCAATGACTAACTTTCATGTTAAGAACGATCACCACCTGATTTTTATTTGCTTGTTGCCCGTCTCCTCCCTGAGCTTTGTGATCTCTTTCTCCAGTATCCTACAGAGTGCTTGGCACATAGTGACTGTTCAATCAATATTTACTGGATGACTCAAAACAACATTTTAACTTCATAAAACAGGTCCCTGAGATGCTGAAAGAGATGAGGCTTGGAGAAATAGAGGACAGAGAAGCCATATGCCTGATTGCCCACAGCTGAGCTCCTGGAGAAAATAAACCTAGTGGAGAAGGCAGAGCCACCATTGTCTTGCCACATGGCAGAAGTCCAGGAGCACCAGTAGCCAACCTTTGGTGAGACAGTCTCTGATGATTGTCTGTCCTTACTTTGAACATTTTTAACAT
Organism: Chaetophractus vellerosus; assembly: GCA_004027955.1. Taxonomy (NCBI): domain Eukaryota; kingdom Metazoa; phylum Chordata; class Mammalia; order Cingulata; family Chlamyphoridae; genus Chaetophractus; species Chaetophractus vellerosus. Next base: position 2,044 of record PVKH010004946.1, read on the forward strand.
CCTCAGAACTGTAAGCATTAACCTACTAAGTTCCCATTGTAAAAGCCAGCCCATTTCTGGTGTTTTGCTCCCAGCAGCTTTTAGCAAATGAAAACATACTAATACATCCACCCAAAGCCTATGTCTAGTCATGGCAACACATTTCTTCAATCTGTTCCACATAATTTATTCCAGAAACCCACAGTGGCTAACAAGTCAATTGCAACTACTTTTCAAGCGTTCCTAATTTAGGCCGTACAGGTAAAAGAGAAAAAGGGAATTTAGGGTATAAGCCAAGTTATTTCCAGTGTAAACTGAACTATTCGTGCTATCCTTCACACTCGTGCTGTGAATCGCTGGTGGGCAGGGGCGGTGTTGTAGTGAATTCTGTATGCCCAGAACACAGCAGAGGACCTGGGCCATGACAGTCAGTGATCAAATGAGGCCCAAGCCAGCCCTCTGACGAGCATTTCAGGGAACCCCACGTCCTGAGCGCGCAGAAGCACAAGGCGAGTGAGACCCGAGAGTCTTGAAGCAGACTCGGCCCTACAAGAACCTCCTCACCAACCAGCAGGGGGCCCCGCAGCAGCCCCACAGCACCCCGCGCGCACAGCCCTAGTCCAGGACCCTGCGCAGGCCGCGCCCTCTAACGGCGGCTGCGCCCGCGGGGCCCCGCCCCTGCGTTTTGCGGGCGAGCGCGTTCGGAGGAAACGCGCGCAGGGTCGCGCGGCGCGGAGTGTCTCGAGCCCCGATGGAGCGCGCGGGCGCCGTGGCCCGCGAGGGCGAGACCCCCGGCTTCTTACTGGCTCTTCAGACTAAGTTTAGAACCGAGGTGACTCGGTCGCGGGTGGAGGCGCAGGACTTAAGGCAGTGGGGCCTCACAGGTCAGTGGGCCCGGGCGAGCTTCCGCCCAGGCGGGCAGGCTCGCTGGGATTCGCCTCCCGCGGGCCCGGAAGCGCTGCGCCCGGACGCCCCTGTGGCGCCTCAGGTGGTCGCGTGGACTTCTGTCTGCTGCGGCCTTTCCGCCCCAGGGAGGGGGTGGACAGCTGCGCGCGGGCCCGAGACCCGGCAGTGAATGATTGAGGGTGGGGGAGCGAGGCCTGGCCCGTGTCCCCGGGCGCCGGTATTGGGGGGGGGGGGGGCGGGCAACTTCCCCAAACCGGCGCCAAGTGCAGGCCCCTTAAAAAGAGGCTGACGTCCAGGCGCCCCAAGATGTGGGTGTAAGTCCCTGCTCTGGTCGGTTTGGCGGCCTGGTCTGGGGTTTTTCAGTAGTTGTTTCTGTGAAACTATTAAACTTGTCTCCCACCTTCATTTTGCGTTCTTGGTTTCCTGGGCACGCGGTGTTCTTTGATAATTCCACACATGAATTCTCCCCCAGTGCTGTATTTTGAAATGTATGGCAAAGGAATATTTGTTTTCTCGTTACCGCACGGAACAGTCTGTTTTATTTATGTTAGCTCTTCCCTAGAGTCTGAAAGGCGAAACTTGGATTTCCCCTGATCCCTGCAGGTCTCGAGTCTGACCTTTTTTCTGTTTTTCTAGAGACCCAGACTATTCCAGGGTCTGCACTTGACTCACCACTTGGCCTCTCTGAACCTTGTTTAAAAAAAAAACAATTTACTGACCTTTGTTTTCTTCCTCACTATAAAAGTAGTACATGTTCTCTGCAGAACATTTAGAGGAATATATACAGAAAGAAAAACATATGTAATCTCCATAATTCTATTACTTTAACACGTTGTTATATATCCAGCCAATCTTTGGTCTGTGCATTCAAGTATGTGTATATACATGTCATTTTATCCCTTTTTTTTTTCTGGGGGGTGTTGGGGGTGGGACAAAAATGGGGTTTCATGTACATACTTTATGGGAACCAATTTTTTTTCCTTACTATCATTTAGTTTTCTTTAATATCAGTTTTAATGCTTGTGGAGCATCTTAATGTTTTGATGTACCATAATTTAGCCAGCCCCTTTTAGGTATTTATCTTCTTACTTTTTGGCGCTTACAAATAATACTAATAAATGTCCTTGTTACCAAATATTTATTATAGATATGAGTTTTTAATTTCTCAAAGGTGGCATTTCTTGAATAAAGAGCATACAAAGGTTTTTGCTAATTTCACCATACTTTTACCAACACTGGTATTTTCTAATTTGAAAAATTGAAAAATGCCTTTTTATTGTTTTTGTTTAATGTTTACTGGTGTTTGCTAAAACCTGCCAATGCAATACACCAGAAATGGGTTGGTTTTTATAATAGGAATTTATTAGGGTAGACGCTTACAGTTCCAAGGCTATGAAAATGTCCAAATCAAGCCATCATCAAAGGATGCAGTCTCAGTTGTGGCCAACCAGGCATATGGTGGCATCATCTAACAATTATTTTTCTTGGAGCTCATCTGTGGATGATCAAACATATGGCAATGCATAAAGGTAACCCATGTGTCTCCCTTCTTGTCTGGGCCTGTAGCTAGTTCTGCTTTTGGCTGCTCTGCCTGTGGCTTCTTCCTGTGGGTTTTTTTGTTTGTCCTTCTGCTGCTGTAGGCAATCCTGGAGTGCTCTCTCTCAGGTGGTAGGGTAAAATGAGAGCTTTTCCTCTACCCTCTACTTCGTTTATATTGGACTCCTGTAAAGGATTAACACCCACCCTGAATGAGGTGGGTCACATCTTAAGTTAAGATCCTACTTATAATGAGTCCATGCCCACAGGAATGGATTAACTTTAAGAACATACTTTTCTGGGGTCCACAAAAGAGTAAACCAGCACATTTGTTTACTAGTATTGAAAGACAATTCAGTATTCAATTTTCTTTTGTTCCTTGCCTATTTATGTTCCTTACCCATTTTTAAATTGTGGTGTTTGTCTTTTCCTTTGCTGTGTAGGGTTTTCCTTGCACTGAAGGTATTAAATTTGTTACATGTATTGGGAATATGTTTTCTAGTTTATCTCCTTTTTTATTTTGTCTGTGTGTGTATTTCAGTGATGAAGTTTAAAAATTCTATGTAGTCAAATCATCCAGACTTTTCCAATTTTTTTTAAACCTTTGATGTCCTGCTTAGAAGGGATTTTACTTCTCTGATTTTATAATCATTGGCCTAATATTTGTCTTCTAGGACAATTATAATTTCCCTATTTTATAGTTAAATATTTCCCCAGCAATTTGCGAGGAAGAAATTTTATTCTCCAAAATATGGAACAAAATATCCATTTTTTGGAAACTGATGATTTAATTATTTTGTTCTGCAGTATTTTTTCCCAGTGATTAAAAAGCTTTCTGGTAGGTCTTCCTACTTTTAGTAATGTCAGAGACATGTCTGTACATTCCAGTGAATTTCAGAAACTGAAAATATAATATGCCATAAAGGCATCTTAGGGTTTCTTTGTTTTAAGAATCTGCAGATCTATTACTTTTTGTTGCTTTTACTTGTTCTTTCCCTCCTGTCTTTACTTCTTGCTGTTTTTGCTTGCGCTTTCATTACTTGTCATCCACTTGAGATATGAGCATGAGAATTCAAACATTATGAATATTGCAGATTGGTATCCTCAACTTTATTCAATATAAGTCTGAAGGAAAATAAGAAATACTTTGATCTGAATGAAAATGAAAATACAACAGCAAAATTTGTGAGACAAAAATTAACTCAAAATAGATCCAGACTTAAAACTATAAAAACTTTTAGAGAAAAGCAAATAAAATTTTCAGGATCTAGGGCTAGGCAATGAGTTCTCAATATGGGTTCAATTGTAACAAATGTACCACACTAATGAAGGATGTTGTTAATGTGGGAGAGTGTGGGAGGGGAAGGGAGTGGGGCATATGGGAATCCTTTATATTTTTTATGTAACATTTATGTAATCTAAAGCATCTTTAAAAATTAAAATTAATTAAAAATTGTTAAGGTTTGTTTTATGTTACAGGATGTGGTCTCTCTCAGAATATGTTCCATGGCACTTGAAAAGAATGTATATTTTATTGTTGCTGGGTGGAGTGTTCAATAAATGTAGATTAGACCCTGTTGTTCAGTGGTGTTTTTGGGTTCTTATATCCTTGCTAATTTTCTGTCTAGTTGTTCTATCTGTTGTTGTGAGGTGGGTATTGAATTTTTCAACAATGATTGTGGATTTCTCTCTCCTTTTAAGTTCTACCAGTTTTTGCATCACATATTTTGCAGATCTATGTTTTGGTGCATTCACATTTAGGATTTCTGTGTTTTGGTGGATTGACACTTTTAGCACTATATAATGTCCTTCTCTATCTCTGGTAATTTTCTTTGCTTTGGAGTCTACTTATCTGATACTGAGATAGCCACTCCTGCTTTCCTTTAATTAATGTTTGCGTTATCTATCCTTATCAATCTTACTAGTTTTCTATTGCTGCCATAATAAAGCACCATACACTTAGCTTAAAATAAAACAAATTTATCATCTTACAGTTCTGTAGGTCAAAAGTCATGAGTCTCAGTGGGATAATATCAAGTTATCAGCAGGACTGCATTCAAGTCTCTAAGGGAGAATATATGTCCAGCTTCTAGAAGCTGGACACATTTCTTGACTAATGGCTCCTTCTGTCTTCAACATTAGCAACATTGCATCTCTTTGACCCTTCTGTAGTCATCTTCCTCTCTAACTATAGTCAGGAAAGATTCTCTTCTCAGGAATCATGTGATTAGATTGTTCCTACTTGGATAATCCAGGATAGTCTCCACATTTTAAAATCCTTCACCTTAATCTTATCTGCAAAGTCCCTTCTACCATATAAGGTAACATACTTATTAATTCCAGGGATCAGGACTTTGACATTTTTGGGGATCATAGTTTTGCCCAGCACACCATCTTTTTACTTTTGCCCTGCTGATATATGCATTTGAAATGAGTTTCTTATAGACCCATATAATTGGTTCATGTGTTTTAATCCACTCTGCCAATCTCTGTCTTTTAATTTATGTGTTATACCATTTATATTTAATGTAATTATTACTGTTAGGGTTTAAGCCTACCATTTTATTTATTTTTTTAAGTTCTCTGTTTTTTGTTTTTTGTTTTTCATTTTTCTATGTTCATTTTCCTGCTTTTCTGTGGGTTACTTGAACATGACTTAGAATTCCATTGTGATTTATATATTTTGTTTTTTAGTGTATCTCTTTGTTGAGCTTTTTAAGGGGCTGTGCTAGATATTATAACAAATTACAGATTCCTGGAATTGTCAGTTTAAGTAAAGTAAAGAAACTTTGTCTTCCTTTATGTCTCTTTATCTTCCTCTGTCCGTAATAATTGTCTTAAATATTTCCTTTATATAATTTAGAACCACATAAAACAATTTTATAACTTTTGCTTCAACTGTCAAACAAAATTTAGAAAACCTAGGAGGGGAAAGGAAAGCCTGTTGTATTTACCCTTGCTCCTCTTTTGCCCCTTCCTGATGTTCTAAGGTCCTATCTTTTATCAGTTGCTTTCTTTTCAACAGCTTCCTTTAGTCATTCTTATAGGGTAGGTTTGCCGGTGACAAATTCTCTTTTTTCTTCATCTGAGAATGTCTTAACTTCCTCTTTATTCCTGAAGGATATTTTGTTGGATGTAGGGTTCTGGGTTGACAGTTACTTTCTTTCAATACTTGAAAAGTGTGTGCTACTTCCTTCTGGCCTCCAAGATTTCTGATGAGAATTCCCCTGTCATTTGAATTGTTTTTCCCCTGTAGGTAAGGTTTTGTTTTTTTCTCTGGCTGCTTTTAACATATTTTCTTTGCCTTTAGTTTTCAGCAGTTTAATTATGATGTATCTTGGCATGGATTTCTTTAGGATTATCCTGTTTGAGATTCACTCAATTTCTTGAATCTAAAGGGTTGTCTTTTGCCAAATTTTGTGTTTTTTTAGCCATTATTTCTTCAAGTACTTTTTCAGTTTCCCTACTTGTTAATCCTCTCTTTTATGGACTCCAATCACACAAATGTTAGCTCTCTTGTTAGAGTATCACAGTTTCTGAGGCTCTGTTCATTTTATTTCAGTCTATTTTCTCTCTTTTGTTCAGATTGGGTAATTTCTATTCTGTCTTTCAGTTTACTGATTCTTTCCTCTCTTCCCTTCATTCTGCTGTTGAGCACATCCACTGAGCTTTTTATTATGGTGATTGTATTTTTCAGTTTTAACACTTCAATTGGTTTCTACTTCTATCTTCTATTTCTTTGCTGAGGCTTTCTAGTTTTCTACTTGTTTCAAGGGTGCTTATAATTGCTTGTTAAAATAGGTTTTATCATTGCTGCTTTAAAATCTTTGTCAGATAATTCTAAAATCTGTATCATCTTGTGTTGGCATCTGTTTATTTTCTCATTGCTTGGAATCTTCCTGGTTCTTGATATGATGTGTGTTTTTTTAAATGATGCCTGGACATTTTTGTATCATGTTATAAGTCTGGATTTTTATAAACAGTCTGATTTTTAATGGTCTTATATATTTTTTTCATTTTAAAAACAATTTTTGAAGTATATCATTCATACATGAACAATACATAAACAATAAGTGTATAGTAAAAGTTGTGAACTTACAAAACAAACATACAGAACATTATGCAGGACTCCCATACATCACCCCACTACAAATACCTTTCATTGTTGTGAAACATTTGTAACAAATTATGAAAGAGCATCCTCAAAGTATTACTACTAACTATAGTCCATATCTTACATTTGGTGCATTTCCCCCCAACCCACCCTATTATTGTTTTTGTTCATAAACCATATAATTTATCTAAAGTGTACAAATAGCGGCATTTGGTATAATCACTGAGTTGCATATTCATCAGTTCAATCAATATTAGAGCATTTTCATTACCCAAGGAAAAAAGAAAACCAGAAACAAACCACTATCATATCCATATGTTAGTGTTACTAATTACAAATCCTATGATGTGCTTTCATCATTTCTGTTCATTTCCAAACAAGTTTTTACCAGTTCAGCACAGATTAAACCTCATCTTTCCTTTCTCTAACTACATTCTTTTCTCTGGTGACCTGTATTCTAGCTATTAACTCTATGAGTTTGCTCATTACATTTAGCTCATAATACCGATATCATATAGTATTTATCCTTGTGTGTATGGCTTGCTTCACTCTACGTAATGCCCTCCACGTTCATCCATGTTGTCATATGCTTTAGGACTTCATTTCTTCTTACAGCTGAAGAATATTCCATCGTGTTATATTACAGTTTGTTTACCCATTTGTCAGTTGATGGACACCTGGATTGTTTCCATCTTTTGGCAACTGTGAATATTATCGCTGTGAACATCAGTGTGCAGCTGTCTGTTCATGCCACTGCTCTCAGTTCTTCTGGGTATATACCTAGTAGTGGTATTGCTGGGTCACATGGTAGATCTATGTATAAATTCCTTAGGAACCACCAGACTTCCACAGTGGCTGTACCTTTCTACATTCCCATCAACCGTGAATAAGTGTTCCTATCTCTCCACACCCTCTCCAACACTTGTAGTTTTGCATTAATAGTGGGTAGCTTTGATTTCCGTTTCCCCAGTAGGTAGTGATGTTGAACATTATTTTCATGTGTTTTTTCACCATTTGTATTTATTCTTTACAAAAATTTCTATTCAGGTCTTTTGCCCATTTTTAAATTGTGTCATTGTTGAGTTGTAGGATCTCTTTATGGATATTAGACCCTTGTCAGTTATGTGATTTCCAAATATTTTTCCCATTGTGTAGGTTACCTTTTTACCCTATTCACAAAGTCCTTTGAGGTGCAGAAGTGTTTAATTTGGAAAAGGTCCCATTTATCTTTTTTGTGCGTGTGTTGCTTGTGGTTTGGGTGTAAGGTTTTAAGAGATCCTCACATACTACAAGGCCTTGTAGATGTTTCTCCATATTATCTTCTAGTTTTATGGTCCTGGCTTTTATCTTTAGGTCTTTGATAAATTTTCAGTTGATTCTTGTATAGGGAGTGAGATAGGGACCCTCTTTCATTCTTTTGGTTTTGGATGTTGAGCTCTCCCAGGACCATTTGTTGAAAAGACCGTTTTGTCCCAGAAAAATGGACTTGGTAGGCTTATTGAAAATCAGTTGACCATAGAGGGGACAGTGTATTTCTGAACTCTCAATTCAATTCTATTGATCAGTGTGTCTATCTTTATTATGATGCTGTTTTGACCACTGTAGCTTAATAATACATTTCAAGGTTAGAAAGCTTGAGTCCTCTGACTTTGTTCTTCTTTTTTAGGATGTTTTCGGCTATTTGAGATCCCTTTCTCTTCTAAATAAATTTGGTGTTTGACTTTTCTATTTCTGTAAAGTAGGCTGTTGGAATTTTGATTTGTATTGCATTGAATTTATAAATCAATTGGGGTAGAATTGACATCTTCGTGATATTTAGTTTTCCAATCCATGAACACAGAATGTCCTCCCATATGTTTAGGACTTTGATTGCTTTTAGCAGTGTTTTGTAGTTTTCTGAATACAGGTCCTTTATGTTCCTGGTTAAATTAATCCCTAGATATTTGAGTCTTTTTATTGCTGTTGTAAACGGATTTTTTTTCTTGATTTCCTCCTTAGCTTGCTCATTAGTAGTGTATAGAAATGCTACTGATTTTTATATGATGTTCTTGTTTCCTGCCACTTTTCTGAACTCATTTATTAGCTCTAATATCTTTGTTGTAGATATTTCAAGGTTTTCTAAATATAGGATCATGTCATCTGCAAATAGAGTTTTACTTCCTATTTTCCAATTTGGATGTCTTATATATATATTTTTTTCTTGCCTAATTGTTCTAGCTAGACCTTCTAGCACAATGTTGAATAACAGTGGTGACAGTGGGCATCCTTGTTCTTATTCCTTATCTTAGAGGGAAAGCTTTTGTTTCATCATTGAGTATGATATTAGCTGTAGGTTCTGCATCTCATCACTTTTTTGCATTCAAAGTCTGTTTTGTATGGCACCAGTATAACCAGTAACCTGCTCTCTTGATTACTATTTGTGTGAAATATCTTTTTTCAGCCTTTCACTTTCAGTCTGTTTGCATCGTTGGGTCAAGGTGAGTCTCCTGCCAACAGCATATGGATGGCTCATGATTCCTTATCCATTCTGTCAGTCTGTGTCTTTTAATTGGGGAGTTTAATCCATTGACATTCAATGTTATTACTGCAAAGGCATTACTCTTTTCTGGCTGCAGAACTCCCTTTACTGTTTACTGCAGAGCTGGATTCTTGTTTACGAATTCTCTTAGTTTCTGTTGATCTGTGAATATTTTAAGCTCACTGTTTTATTTGAAGGACAGTTTTGCCAGGTAAAGAATTCTTGGCTGACAGTTTTTCTCTTTCATTACCTTAATTATATCTCACCACTGCCATCTTGCCTCCATGGTTTCTGAAGAGAAATCTGCGCCAAGGCTTACTGGACATCCCTTGTATATGATGTCTTGCTTTTCCCTTGCTGCTTTCACAATTTTCTCTTCATCTTTGGCATTTGGCATTTGTGTATTGGGGTAGTTCTATTTGGATTTATTTTAATTGGAGTGTGCTCTGCTTCCTGGACATGTGTATTCATGTCTCATGAGAGTTGGGAAATATTCAGCCATTATTTCCTCAAATACTCCTTCATCCCTTTTTCTCTGTTGTCTCCTTCTGGAACTCCCATAACATATATTTTGGTGTGCTTTATGTTATCATTCAACTCTCTGAGGCCCTGCTCAATTTTTTCCATTCTTTTCTCTCTCTGTTCTTCTCTCTCTTCACTTTCAGTTGTTCGTTCTTCTAGTCACTGATTCTTTTTTCCATGATTTCAAATCTGCTGTTGTGTGCCTCTGTTGTATTTTTATTCTTGCTTATCGTGTCTCTTTTCCCCTTAAGCTCTGTTATTTTTCCATCAAAGATTTCAAATTTTTCTTTGTGCTCACTCAGTGTTTTCTTAATGTCTTTTATTTCTTTATCCATATTGTCCTTCAAATCCTTGATTTGATTTAGGGGATTTTACGAACCTCCTTGATTAGCTCTTTCAAGTCCTTTGTCTAGCCTGAAGCTTTGATTTGTTCCTTTGCCTCAGTCATAGCTTCCTTTTCCTTTGCATGGCTTGTAATTTTTTGCTCATGTCTAGGCATCTGCTTCTGATGCCGAATTTACTTTGATATTCAGTTTCTCTCTCTGCCTAGGGATTTACTGTTAAGTAGCTGTGTGCTACCACTTTTGTTTGACATGATTTTTCATGCACTTTTCTGGTCTTGCCAGCAGATGGCACTCTTTGTCAGCCTCTCAGCTCAGACCCCAGGTGCTAGGGTGGAATGCATTCAGAGTAACTCCTCTGGTGGGCAGGCAGTGCAGAAGAAATGTCCTTGGGGCTGGCCAAGTCTTAATAACAAACTTTTTCAGAGGCTGTCATCCACCCTTGACCAGCCACACCTTCCCTCCCTTTGCCTCCTCAGCAACCAGCCTGGCGCTGTGGGAGGGTATTTGAGAAGGCAGCTTATCTTTAGGTCCCAGCCTGCTCTCAGTGCAAACAATGTCATGGCCCCACCCAGCCTGGAAGTTTGTGCCCTCTCCAATTCAGCAGACCAGGTTGGCTGGCCAAAATCTGAATTTGCTGTAGGCTGTGCTCCTCCCTCTCCCCTTTCTTGGGGGAAGGGGACCCCTGTAATCCCCTCAGTCCGCAGCCATTTCAGTCCTCAGACTGTTAGCTGCTCCGTAGATGGGGGCAATGGGTGCCTGCTGCTCCTTTCCTTCACCTCTCTTCTGGGTTGTGTCTCCCCTTCCCCTGGTGTCCTGAGTCTCAGAGCAGCCTTCCAGACTGACTGTGTCTGTCCTCTAGCTATATTTTCTGGGAGAGAAGCGCTCCCTCTGCCTCTCTACCCCTCCATCTTCCTGGAATCCCCTCATTCTGTTTTAACTGTCTTTGTTTGACACTGTTCTGGCAGGAGGTTTGCCACCTTGTTACCGCCAGGTGGAGGTAGAAGTCCAGGCTTCCCTCTAGGACTCTTGATGCCTGTGGGTGTGGAGGGGAATCCTCATTACTGCTATGTGAGGCTGTGTGAGGGTGAGAGTTCTAGCTCCTTACTTGGTCTCCATTGATATTGTGGTCTACCATTGGTGGATGGTAAAAGTACCAACTCTCCACTAGGCCTCCTCTGATACCATTGAGGGGGAGGGAGCAAAGAGGGGACTTGCTACTACGAGGTACAGGTGGAATTCCACACTAACACTATGCCAGCCAGTGGGGATGAAAACCCCTACTTTGGCCTCCCATATCATCCCAGGGGAGGTGTTGGGGCACCTCATTCTGGCTTCATGAGAGTGGAAGTCTTCACTTCCCACTTGGCCTTTGTGGGTCTGGCTGGAGCCACAGTTTTTTTGTTTTTTTTTTCCCTCTCTATGGTGTGTGGCTGGAATAGAGTGTTTATTATCTAAAAGTTACCTGTCTTGGTAGACTGCCCCTTTCCTGGTACTTTGGCTTTTGCAAACAGGCTTTCCTAGGCTATTTTCATTGGCATTTCCAGATTCTTTACTTCTAGGTATGGGATATATGAAGCAAAAAGAAAACCCAAGGAATTTATCGCCTTGTCATTTCCTTGGGTTCTGGGCCCCTAGTTAGTTTGCCTTCTTTGCTCTATCCTCAGAGTCATCCTATGTTTGTTTTACATGTGTGTCCAGGGGTTTTACTTGTACTTAGTGGGTGCAAGTAAATGTGAAAAAGTACATCTACTCCTTCCTGAAAGTGGAAGTCTCTGAGTTTCACATTTTAATCTTCTTTGGTTATTTGAATTTTCTAGAGTTTCCTTACTTTTAATTTGGGCCTAATATCTACCACATAGGACTTGTGTGAGGATTAAATGAGATAATTTATGTAAAGTATTTACTACTGTCTTTGGTATATAATGAGTGCTATAGTAATGACTGTTAATTTTTCTAATGTTCTACAGTTATGTATTGTATAGTTCCTTTTTAAAGGTCACAAGCCCAAACCAGAAAGTTATGTTTTTGTTAGTAGTTTTTGTGTAAAGTATGTTTGGAGCCTTCTCCTTCCCTAAGATACAACTATTCCATGAAATTGGATTTTTTTTTCCAAAGGAGAAAGGAAAGAGAGGCAGCAGAAGCTCCATGTGGATTTTAGACATCCTCTGCTAACCTTGCACACTGTTAATACCCCTAATGTAGCACAATTTCAATTCTTAATGCTGCCTCTTTGTTGAGGCATAGTTTAGTTTGGTTCTGTCTCCATTTTTTCCTTTAGCACAATGAACAGATTTAAATGGCTGCTCTGAAACAAGCAGACACGCATACAACTCATGTGTTGCTTGTTATGTTTCACCAGTAATGCCTCACTTCCTAGAATGGACGCTGCGGTGAGACTTAGTATGCAGGCCAAATCCCAGGTTGATTATCTCCCCCTTTCCCCCCTAGATTCCTACTTTCTGTTTTTTTTTTTTTCCTTCATATATATTTTTTTAATTAGAGAAGTAATTACAGCATTCCCATGCACTCCACCCCTTTTATTTTTTAAATTTTTTTATTTTTATTTTTTTACTGTATACCCACAATGAAATTCTATTCAGCCATAAGAAGGAATGAAGTTTTGATCCATGTGGCACCATGAATGAACCCTGAAGACACCATGCCGAATGCAAGACACCCAACACAAAAGGACAAATTATGTGTATGATGTCCCTGATATGAAATAATTAAAATAAGCAAACTCATAGAGCTAGACTCTAGGACACAGGCTACCAGGGGACATGGTGGTGGTAGGGAAAAAGGAGTTAATGCTTAAATTGTACAGTTTGTATTTGTGATGATGGAAGTTTTAGTAATGGATGATGGTGATGGTAGCACAATGTTGTGAATGTAATTAACAACATTGAATTGTATATTTGAATATGGTTAAAAGTGGATGTTTTATGTTGTATATTATGTTACTAGAATAAAATTAAAAAAAAAATCTGTGGAGCTGTACAACACTAATAGTGACTCCTAAGGTAAACAATGGATGATTATAATAACACAGTTATAAAAACATGCTTTCATCAGTTGTAACAAATATACCAAACCAATGTGTAAGGTGTTAATAATAGGATTGTACATGGAAAACATCTATTTTATTTTTTAAATATTCTTTTTAAAAGATTAATTAGGGTTATTTTTTTGTTTGATTGGTTTTTTGAGGTACTGGGGATTGAACCAAGGACCTCATACATGGGAAGCTGGTGCTTAACCACTGAGCTATATCCACTCCTCAGTGAGAGTTGGTTTTATTGTTTGTTGTTTGTTTTTAGGAGGTACCAGAGATCAGACACCAGACCTTGGATGTGGGAAGCAGGAACTCAATCACTTGAGCTACATCAGCCCCCCTGCTTTTATTTTTAAAGCAGTTTTATTGAAACATACTTACAAACTATATAGTCTATTTAACATGTACATTCAGTGGCTTTTGGAATAATCACAGAGTTGTGTATTCATCACTGCAATCAAAATTAGAGCATTTTCATTACTCCAAAAAGAAAAACCCCTTACCCCTTAGCTGTCACCTCCTAATCCCTGTCCTTCCCCTGCCATACATAGCTGCTAATCTACTTCTATATCTCTAGATTTATTTATATTCACATTTTGTCTAGATAGAGTCAAACAATATGTAGTGCTTTGTGTCTGGTTTCTTTCGCTTCACATAATTTTTTTTATTTTACAATTTTTGGAAAAATATTAATATATTCCTATTCCCTGCCCGTCATAGTTTGCTTTAGGTGTGTTTTTGCCCACATAACACTCTATCATGAATATCTTGTAATATTAGTGTACATTTGTTCTGTTTCATGGAAAAACATTCTTATATTTGTACTCTTAACCATACTCATTGTTCATAAGAGGGTTCACCATGTTATACCATCCCATGTTTCATTCTTTAGCTTTCCTTCTAGTGACATACATGACCTTAAACTTTCCTTTTCAACCACTATGGTACCCATATAATAGTGTTGCTAGTCACAATCACTGTAATATGCTATCATTGCCTCTATTCATTACCAAACATTTACAGTCAACCTTATTACAAATTTTGCACATATTAAGCCTCAGCTCCCCATTCTTTATGCTCATTCTGTCTTCTGGTGAACTATATTCTAGTTCTTAACGCTATGAGTATGCTCATTATTTTTAGTACATATTAGTGAAATGATACAATATTTGTCCTTTTGTATCTGGCTTGCTTTACTCAACATAATGTCCTCTAGGTTCATCCATGTTGTCATATGCATCACAACTTCATTTCTTCTTACAGCTGAATAATATTTCATTATATGTGTATACCACAATTTGTTTGTCCATTCATCAGTTGATGGATACCTGGGTGTTTCCATCATTTGGCAATTGTGAGTAATGCTGTTATGAACATCGGTGTGCAGGTTTCTGTTCATGTCTCTGCTTTCAGTTCTTCTGGGTATATACCTAGTAGTGGGATTGCCAGATCATATGGGAGATCTATTTTTAACTTCTTTAGGAACCACCAAACAGTCCTCCACGGTGGCTGTACCATAGTACATTCTCAAACAACAGTAAATAAGCATTCCTATTTCTCTACATCCTTTCCGATACTTGTAGTTTTTTTTTTTTTTTCCATAGTGGCAATTCTAATAGGCGTGAAATGATATCTCATTGTAGTTTTTTTTTAGATTTATTTACTTTTTTTTTATTCCCCCTCCCCCAGTCTGTCTGCTCATTGTTTGCTCACCTTCTCCAGGAGGTCCCAAACCTGGGACCTCCCACATGGGAGGCAATTACCCAACAGCCTGAGCCATCCCCTCCCCGCGGGCTGTAGTGTCTGCTGGCTTGTGGCATCTGCTCGTTTAGGCATCTGCTCATCTTTAGGAGGCACCAGGATCTGAACCTGCGACCACCGATGTGGTAGGCAGACGTCCAACTGGTTGAGTCACATCCGCATCCCTTTCATTGTAGTTTTGGTTTGCATTTCCCTAATAGCTAGTGATGTTGAACATCTTTTCATTTGATTTTTTTTTTTTTTTTTGCCATTTGTATTTCTTCTTTGGAAAATTGTCTATTCAAGTCTTTTGCCTGTTTTTTTAAAATTTGGTCATTTGTCTTTTTATTTTTGAGTTGTAGGATCTCTATATATCATGGCTATTAAACCCTTATCAGATATCCCACTCCCCTTTTATTAACACACTGCATTGGTGTGTTACCTTTGTTACAATTAATGAAATAATATTATGATTGCACTATTAACTATAGTCCATAGTTTAAATAGGGTATTTTTTTTTCCTTCAATATACCACCCTATTATTAACACCTTGTATTAGATTGGTATTTTTTTTTAATTCATAAAAGAACATTTTAAAAATTGTACTATTAACTATAGTCTATCGTTTACAATAGGGTTCATTTTTTCATCTGTTGGGTGGATCTGCTAACACAGACAGGCATTTTTAGGGCTTTGAGTATAATGGTAATTAAGCCTGCTCAAGATGTAGCTTAGAAGTCAGCAAGTGTTTATATATCTGTAATTTCCTAGCAAAGGATATGGTCAGTTGTTCCATGGATTGGGGTTCTGGGAATTTAGGTCAGGTTCTTCATTTGAGGTCTTAGAACGTAGTGTATGTGCTGAAATTAAAATGCCTTCTCTTTGGATTTGCTGTATTTTTCATTTGTAGGGATTCATCTACGCTCTTATCAACTGGAGGGTGTCACCTGGCTAGCACAGCGCTTCCATTGTCAGAATGGCTCCATCCTGGGAGATGAGATGGGTCTGGGTAAGACCTGCCAGGTACGTTACTGTGGAGTGACCACTGTTTACCTCCACTGAAATACTGCCTTACAAATCATTACCATCTTTAGCTGCTTGTTCCCTGTATGTAGTTTTATAGATGTGAAGTGGCTGAACCTTTGTTATGAGTTCATGACCTTGGAGTTGATTTTCTGGTCATGGGGATGGTTTTAAACTGAGTCCCTACCCTTATTGTACCTGGTCTTTGACATGTTCTGAGTTAGAATTGTAATTCATGAGTCTGGACACATGGTTTTTCTCTTTATAAAGCAAAATACTTCTCTGGGGATCAAATTCACTCTGACATCCTTAGCAATACTTTATCTAGTTAAGTTAGTTATGTCACTTTAATATTAAATCTCCCTTCCTCAATGGGTGTTGGGGCCACTTTCCATTTCTCTGTCATGCTAGAGAAGTGCAAAGGAAATATCAGTAGTGAGTTCAAGTTTGAGGATGTCGGAGCTTATCAAGAAAAAGATTTGACTACAGGATGGCAGTAATGTACAAGCTGTTTATTGGCTTTGACAGATTGCAGTGAAAGGGAAAATTTGTCAGCAGGACCATTTCAGAGGCTGCAGGCAGGGGAATATTCAGAGGGGTGAAGGGAAAGGAGGACGGGGTCCCTTATGTTTTCAGGTTATGTCACAGAATCAGTATGATAAGGAGCCTCTGGGCCACAGAACTCCAAGGGGCAGAAATGGCTGGGTGTTAAAACTGTATGTTGTATCTTATCTATGGTTAAAAGTTGTTGGACAGAGTTTTGTGGTGAATGCAAAACAGGTCAGCTTCAAAAGCTAAAAATTGCTTATTTGGGCTATATTTAAAGCAGTTGGATGTATTAGCATTTGAGTTTGGAGCTGGCAGGCTCTTGTGCCAACTAACAGACCCGGGCTGCTGTGAGGTAAACAAAACACAGGGCCAATACACAGAGGCCTGCTTTGGCTCATTTATATAATAGTACCCTGTGCTTTCCACAATGCCTTGGCCATCTGATGTCCTTAATGGAACCTAGGGTAGAGTCTATAGAGATCTGGAGAATCAGAGGTGGCCTCTTTGGGCACTGATAAGCAGGTGATATCTGTCTTGGAATCGATGGGTGCTTCTGACAGGATGATCGCTAATACAACCCTCTGGTGACAGATGTCAGTGGGAGGCTTGGATTAATGGAAAGCCCAGACACAGACATCCCTTGGGTTAATCATTTAAAGTTTGCTTACCTAAGGGATATCAAAGAAAATCAATGCAGTCAGGATACACAGCACAGAGGTAACTTGATCAGAAAACATGGTGGTAAAAGTTTCCCAATCCCAAAAAGGTTTCACCAGTAAACTCACAGAATGAGTGAAGCTCTCATCAGTTCTTTTAGAAGCTGAGCTGCATCCTTCAAGTCTAATTTTTGATTACATAAACTGCAAGCTGGAGCAGTTCTACACATAGGCTAATCTGGATATGTGTTGTAGACCACTTTACGTAAGCCAGAATATCATCAGATTTGGCAGTATTCAGTTTATAAAGTGACCTCCGACTATGGTACCCTGAGGTATAAATGCAGTCCTCATTTATCACCCTTAGCTTTCTCAGGCAAACCATCCTAGTCTTAGTACATTCCTGAATCGAGAGGTATGGAACTAGAACAAAAATTTGGTTTTCCAGATGCCAGGCTAAAATCTCTCAGACCAGGTGAAGGGCCTCCCTGCTATCTCCTTTGCCTTCTACATTTGCCCTCCTAGTGTCAGATTCAGCTTGTCCTTTCCTTTCCCCAGGATGTTCATCTAACTCAACGTTTAGTCTACTAAAAATATACTACCTCCATATTCGTTTTGCTAAAATTTTATTTAGAATTCATGCATTGATGTTCATGAAGGATGTTGGTCTACAGTTTTGTTTTTTTGTAATATTTTGGTCTGGTTATAAGTATTGGAGTCCAACTGGCCTCATAGAATGAACTGAGAAGTATATCAGTTTTCTGGAAGAGTTTATGTAGAAATGGTATTATTTCTTCCTTAAATGTTTGGTAAAATTCATCAGTAAATCCAAACTTGTTTTGTAGACACCTGGTTTCTGGCAGTAAAAGATAAATTTTCTCTCAATAGTATCCTCAGCAAAAGCTAAACAGAATGGTTTTAATCCATTAAGTATTTATTCCCAGTCTGGGCTGGGAAGCCATGGGTAGCTTAAAAAATTATTTCTATTATAAAAGTAATGTAATCACATAAAAAAGTAACAACCACCCCCAAATCACAGGACTCCACTAGTAGCAATGTATGTTTTACATGGTTGAAATTATAGTGCGCATATAGTTTGTATTTTATTCATCTAACATTGCCATAATTTTCCATTTTATTATATTTTTCACAATCATAATTTTCTACTGGCTGCACAATATTCTATAAGATTTTAAATTATGAGTAAATGTTCTACAAAATAGCAAGTCCTATCCCCTCTTTGGTGCTCTATAACCTTGAAATGAGCATCTTTGGCATATAGCTTTCTCAGGATTTTGGATGATATCTTTAGGATAGATGTTCTCAGAACTGGCTCCGTATTGCGTTGTTGTTGGTGGGAAACACCCCTTACACTTTTTTGTTTTCTCTGTATATCATAGCTACCTTTAAAAGCGACTTTTCCAGTCAGAAGTGTGTAGGCAAGTCCTAAAGTATGCTATTCATCTTCATAAAGATTTTCATTTAATTCACCAACTTAAGCATAGGCATGTTTCATTATGTTTTCCCCACTAGACTAGAATGTATGCCTCAGGAGGGCTAGAGGTTTGTCTTTTATTCACTGCTATATCCCTGGAACTTAGAACAGTGCCTAGCAAAAAGAAGGCACTCTGTAAAGTACTTGGGGAAGAAAGGAAAACAGTAGGGAAGGAAGACATCTTCATTTCGGAGAGCCAGGCAAGCAGCTGAGTGCCACCATGTCGTTGGTGTCTTTAGAATTTTATCCTGGCATTTCTTGCTTCATACAGAGTATTCCTAATCTTGTATACTCTTTGCAATGTTTTCATTGATTTCTATAGTCTTTGTTGATATTTTCTTTGCTTTAAAAGTTCATTTACATGAATATGGACCATCATTGCTTGTTAACTATTGAGGTAATTGAGTACCATGAATTTCTTTGGCAGTCATAATTTTTGAGACTTACATGACTTTACCCTAGGACCTAATTAATTACTCTTATAATATGTGGATGAATATATTATTTCTTTATAAACCAGTTCTTTTATAAGAGTTCATGTTCCCTGCAGAGTTATGGGAACTTTGTGGTTGTTTCTCATGCAAAAATGGGATCAAAACTGCCTTCTTTTTCTGTGTTCCAGACTATTGCTCTCTTTATTTACTTGGCAGGAAGATTAAATGATGAAGGACCGTTTCTGATTCTTTGTCCCTTGTCTGTTTTGAACAACTGGAAAGAAGAGATTGAAAGGTACATATTATATGGTAGCTGAAATTTTAATCTTTAAATTGATTAATGCCCTCTCTATACTAGAAAAACAGTAATTTTTGATATTTTAAGATGTTTTGTCACTTAGAGGTTTTTTGTTTTCTAGATATGTAAAACCTGTTAAAGCATCATATTGTGGCAAGCAATGAATTTATTTCTTGCAGAAAATTCTGAATTGAGGCAATGTAGATGGAGACTGAGGATCTAATAGTAGGAGGGTTCATGAATATTGTTACCAATTGGCAATTTGAAGGTTATAACTCATTTTTAGTAAATTTTGTTGAATTTAAGGAGAATCTAAGGAGAATCTATCTTTTTCAGGGTGACCAACCTATAGGAAGTAACCAACATATAGTTTTTTTTTTGTTTTATTTTTTAAAGAATTAGATGTTCATCTGACTCTTGTTCTTGTTCACCGAGGGACTTGTCCTGAGGTTGAACTGTTATTCTAGATAGTATTAATCATATTACGCATGCTACATAATTTAGAAGATACTATGAGCTCTAAGTAATTAATTCCTGGATAGTGCTCTGAAGTCCTTGTTACCAGATTCTCAGGGCTCTTTCTGTTTGCAGGGCATCCTGAGGTCTTCACAGCTGCAGTCCTTTCATGAGATCTCAATTTCCAGATATGTACGTCCTTTCCTATGGCTCTAGTATTTTTGTTCATCTACCTATTTTCTTGGATTCAGATTTGCTCCAGGTATTTCCTGTGTAATCTACGCAGGTGACAAGGAGGAGAGAGCTCACTTACAGCAAGACCTAACCCAGGAGTCCTGTTTTCATGTGCTGCTCACTACCTATGAGGTACCCCATTTGTTTCTCTACAGCAGGGACTCTTAATCCGGGGCTTTTGAACTTGTAGAACTTTCTGAAGTTATAGTTAATATTTTTAGTATACACATTTTTCTGAGAAGATAGTCCACTTTCATTAGATTCTCAAAGAGGGCCTGTGACCCAAAGAAGTTAAGGACCATCATGTTCCAAATTAGTTAGATCTCTCTCCCTCTCTTTCCTGATGGATCAGTGGGAAGGCTTTCTAGGGAGGTGGCACTTGAGCTGCATCATAGTTGATGAAAAGTAGCAGGCAGACAGGCAGGCAGGGGAAAGGGTTTTCTGGGCTGAGGCATCATGTCTGTTACTGGAGGATGGTAATGGAGACCACTTAGTTCCCATCTTTTTTTTTTTTTTTTTTTTTTTAACTTTTTAGTTTGAAATACTTTCAAACTTACAGTTGAAAAAAATAATACAAAATATCAAGCGCTCTTACATATACCCCACCCAGATACCCAGGTGCACCAAATTATAACATTTTTCCACACTTGCCCACCTTTCCTTTCCCTCCCTCCCTCCCTCCCTCCCTCCATTGGTTCCTTCCTTTGTTCTTCAAGCCACTGTCTGGATCACCATTAAGCAAGGCCTTCCACTTGTTCATGCTACCCTTCTGGTCATTTATATGCTAATACTAAG
>PVKH010004947.1:0-22652 GCA_004027955.1 Chaetophractus vellerosus
AGGATGTCAAGTTTAAGAGTGAATATTGCCCGAGGTCTTGCACCATGTTCTATGGGAAATTAATGCGTTTCCGGTTGTACACAGGGGAGTTAAACATTGTTAGGCAGAAATATATATTTATGCTTGTATGTTATTGTCTTTACTTAGAGACTAAGTATGGTTTAGGGTAATGTGTATGGTTGCCGAGTTGACAAGGGGTAGACTGTGATGGCTAGGCTAATGTGTCAACTGGGCCAGGTAATTGTGCCCAGCTGCTGGGTCCAGCAAGCCTGGGGCTAATTGCATCTGCATCAATCAGCAAGATTGGATGAAGAATGGATGATGCTGTTATCCATTCAGTTGACTGCTTATAAAAGGGAACTGATTTCAACATTCGGAGAGAATTTCCCAGCTCGTCGTTTGACAGTGAACTTCTCCCAGGAACTCATCGACGACCCTTCATCAGTCTTTCATCAGAGCAAACTCATCGAGGACCCTTCATCAGTCTTTCATCAGAGCCCCTGGCTTGCAGCCTGCCAGCGGAACCTGGATTTGTGTATCCCCACGGTCACGTGAGAGACTCTTATAAAATCTTATATTTTTAACAGAGATCTCGTGTTGATTCTGTTTCCCGAGAGAACCCTGACTAGAACATATACCACATAAACAAAATGAAGGGGAGAAAACCCATGATCTTCTTTATTAATACAATAAAGGCAATTAATCAAACCCAGTATCCTTTCTTTATAAAAACATGTGGAGAACAGAATAGTAGGAAACTACTTCAACCTTATAAACGGCATGTATGAAAAACTCTCAGTCAACATTTTCTAAATGTTGAAAGCTTGACAGTTCACCTTCTGTGATGAGAACAAGAATAGGATGCCCATTGTTACCCATTATTTGAATGGATAAGCAAGCTCTCATTTATACATTCAATGGAATATTACTCAGCTGAAAGCAGGAATGCAGTGTTAAAACATAGGATAACATAGATGAACCTGGAAGCAAGCCAAGCACTGAAGGACAAATACTACATGGCCTCACTGATATGAATTAACGAAATTGAGCATACTCAGAGAGCTAGAGTCTGGAAGATAGGTAGACAGGAGATATAAAGGGAGTATAGGGTTCTGAGACAATGTCCGTAGGGGCAAAATCTCTGATAAGGTGAAATGGTGTAGTTGTGCAGTGGATAGGCATGACGGTGGCACAGTGATGTTATTGGGTTAGGTGGTGCTGGCTTTGTAAGTGGGTAAGATGGGTGGTTGCACTGTCCATGGAAATGGAGGGATGGTAGGGGCAGAGAGTAGATGGACCCTAGGTATTTGCAGCTATGTCGTTGAAATGACAATGTTGGGTATGTTTTTGGGCAAATATGGCAAGGGGGGGTTCTGGTTTAGGGTCTTGGATGTGGGTGGTATGTGGGACAGGGCACAGATATGGCAGGATTACAGGGAATATGTGAGTGTTTATCCTGTCACAGTGTGTTGTATCAGTGGATGGAAACCCACACAATGAACAGGACAGTGTTGGATTCCCAGTGGTATGGCATAGTTAAGGTGCTGAAACAAACAAAAAATGACAGCTAAGCATTCTGTATCCAGCAAAATTGTCATCTAAAAATTAGGGAGAATTCAAAATATTCTCAGATAAATAGAAATTGATAGAACTTGTCAACAAGAATCCTGCCCTTAAAAAATTACTAAGGGGAGTTCTGCATATTAAAAGGAATAAACAGGAGAAAGAAGTTTGGTCGAGAGAGTAGAAATTAAGATAATTAGTAAGAATAGCTAAAAGGATAAAATTTAAAAAAATAGATAACATATATAAGCCTAAAAATGGCTAAAGTAAATACTGCCTTTACATTAATAACATTGAGTGTTAATGGATTAAATTCTCCATTAAAAAGTCACAGATTGGCAGAATGGATAAGGAAATATGACCCAGCTATATGCTGTCTACAAGAAATATATATATATATATATATTTAGACACAGGGACACAACCAGTTTGCAAGTGAAAGGTAAGAAAGGTTGATTTTCTACGAAAACGGTAACCTCAAAAGGGCAAGAGAAGTTAATTTAATATCAGGCAAAATAGGCATTAAATAAAAAAACAGTTGATTCCTGGATTTGTGAATCTTGACTCTGGAAGAAACAGAACAATATATTGAATACCAATTTGGACCATATATGGACTCCTGGGTAACTTTGCTCCAGCACTCAAGTTATTGCCACTTACCTGGCACTGTAACTGAGCCTTCAAAAGGCCATTCCGTTATTCAATCAAGCCAGATGATTTGAAATAATGGGAAAGACAAGTGAATTCAAGTAGCATTGGACAGTTGCCACATTCTAGTTTCTTTGAAGTGAATTCCTTGATCAGAAGTAATGATGTCGTGAATACCATGGAAGTGATTGAGGCACAGTGTAAGCCAAAAGACAGTTGTTTTGGCAGGAGCATTGTATGAGGGGAAGAAAATTCTGTAAGCATATTGTCTATTCCAGTAAGAAATACCACTGCTTCATACATGATATATGCAGTCTAATGTAATCAACCTGCAACTACTTGGTCTCTCAGCAGTGCCTCTAGCCTTGTCAGCTTTGGTGAGAGAAAATCCATGTTGGTGGGTCTGTACATCACCTCCATGTACATGTTCCCATTACACAATGAAAGGAGTAGCTGGGGAAAAAACTGACTGGTATGCACAGAATGGGTCATCTTGTCCACTTATTAAAACCCTCCTTTGCTGATGTCACACTTTGGTGAGAATTCACATAGGACACAAATATCTTCATGTTTTTTTTCTCATTCAGAAATTCCTATCCTCATAAATCTACCACAGGCCTCCTTGTCACTACCTTTCCTACAAAGACCTTTCTGAATCCATTCCCATCCAAACCATTAGACTCAGCTATATTATGTTCTATGCAAAATGAACATCTAAGTGTTTACAGGGAGGATTTTCTTTCACTATTCTCCTTCAGGGATATCCCAAAAAGAGGCTGTAGTGCTAGAGCATTACTTTAGGGTAATGCATACATATAATGCAGAACCATATGAATTGCATATAGACCATTATATGTATGCATTACCCCAAAGTCAATTTGAAAGGGGAAGTTAGGATAATCACTAACACTGCATTCTTCAAATATTTGACAATGGCAATAATCTACAAATTTCCTCCAGGAATGTGGCCTTGCTTTTGATCTCACAGACTTTAGAGTGAACCATGAATCAGGAGCATCCTATTCAGTATAAGTAGAAGGTGCTCCACTGAGAGGCTTAAAAGGGAACCTTTTATAAGGTGAACATGGAAGCAAGTGAGGAAATGTTCTGTTAAGCTGATATTAAGTTTTGATTTTCATAAAGTTGTCTCAGAGAGTAGGGAGAAGATATATATTGATTAGTATGGTGCACTTGTCCACTCTGATAAGATATCTCTATTGGTCTGAAACTAGTTTATCACAAAATGTTTCTTATTAACAACTCTGTCGGATGAGTTCCATTTTCTTCTAAAGCCCCTGAAGGTCAATTTTGTGTGTATATGTATGTTTGATTAGTTTCTGTTGAAAGTCCTTCTCAGAAAAGGGTTCCCTCCAATGTAAGAGACCATATTCTTTTACAAACACTAATTTCAGCTCTAGAGACTTCCTTTGCCTTTTCTACTACCTTGGCCTTAACTCTAAAGATCAGGGAACTGATCTGAAGAGTACCCATTTTTTCATATGTCTATTCTTATAATTAATTCTGGTAGTGGGGAAATAACCATGAATGAATTGAAGAACCCAGTGGGCACACTCTAAAATGGACCCAAGTTATAATTCCATTATACATCTTAATTACATAAGGCCTTACTCTGGTAGAAAACAGTGATGCTTTCAATCTCCTCTTACTACAATCTCCAGTAATCCTTACAAGTGTGCTTATTTCCTTTTGCCTAACATAGCCACCCTGTAAAAAGCCATTGGTGTCTTTGGGGAAGGTTTGTAGTAAAATTAACAGTATTTATTTTTGGCAGCATAACAGCGTTCTCCTCTAGGGAACCTCAGTTTCTTCCTGGGGTTCAGGATCAATAAACTCTCTTAATCCTGTCAATGGATTAATAGACCACGACTGTAAGTTTTGTTGATGCAAAACAGACTTCTGTTAAATGGATACTGAACTTCTCTAGGTATACAGATCAAGTGAAAATATAGTATAGTTCTAGGGAACCTATGATCAAATAGTCAATACCACATATTTCTGAAAGTCGGATTATTGTGATCACTTCTTTGACTCTGCTGTTCATTATTTTAACCATGCTTACATTGGAGATGGTGTACCTCCACTTATTCCCTGATATGCTGGGATCCAATTACCTCCATTGTATTTGAGGAGCCCAGTTCAGGGGCTGAAGTTCCCATCATAATTTATGACATATGTATGAGTGGCAACAGAGCTCTTTATGGATGTCAAGACTTCCTTCACAATTTTATTTTTCATAGTATCTGTGAATTGTGTGTCTTATGGATCTTACAACAGTGAATGAACAGGTCTTACATTAAAAAACCACTCTAACATACCAATATTTCTAAGGTTTCCAATAGCTTCATCTAAAGTATACCTAGGTGGTATTAGCATTTCAACGTCAGTGAAGGTAAGCAATCATTTGGTCCATGTTTTGATTACCAACCAATGAAACTGTTAGAGTCCTTTCTAAGTCTTACAACATTGTATAAAAATATATGCTTAGTGAGTCCACATCAATAATGTCAACTTTTCCAAAATTATGTTCCTTTCACCATTATCCCAAATCTTAACTTGCACACATCCCTAGATTTCTTTGTGTATAAATTGGAAAAATCATACAGTTCTTTTGGAGTGGAGTGCAACACTCATTGGTCACACTTGTACCCCTCACCCTTAAAGGTCTCCTGGGTCTGAAGTCTATTTTTATCTCTATGGCAAAGAGAGATGCTGGTGGTGGGTCTAAAGAGAATCAGCAGTGTATTACAAGGCAACGACATCAGGATAAACTATTAGAGATTTCTCAGGGAAAGCAATGTTAATCTCCTTAGACAGAGATGGGAAAGCTTCATCTAATGGCAAAAAAAAAAAAAAGACTTGGGGAAATTTAGTCTTCAAGATCCCTATCTTCACCAGGATCTTCTTTATATACTCATTACCATTTTCAGGACACCATTATTTACCAGTCAAAGCTCATGTGTTAATAGCAGAGACCCTTCATATTTGATTATTCAATCTATGTTTATAATTCAGCCACTCACAGAATTAAACTCTGAATTTGCTTTCAGAAATTTTAGAGCTGAAGTTACAGGAGATAAGCATTTCTTGCAAGTCACACAGAGAAATTTTTCAGGTTATGTGTAGCACCAGCTGGGAATTTGAATTCTTGAATTCATTTTTTCCTTCACTTTCTCCATAGCAATTATGAGCAACAAAATGTCTCATCATACTTGCTAGCTTGAAAAATATTCTCACTTATGAAATGCAGTCACCCAGCTCCTTTTCTCTTACTAGTATTTTATTAACAATATTCAATGGAGATATTTTCCTAGCCCTATTGACTCATCATAACAAGGTCTATTAATGCCCACTTTATCCCTGCTTAAATCTAATCATATTGAGTAACAAATTACAGAAACACAGAAACCCTTCAGAAAATTAATCTGTAAGAATCTGTTCCACTATACACACTCTAAATAATAATACCTGTCACAGTTGTGGCCCTCCAAAGAAACAGAATACATATAAAGAGATCTATCTTAAGAAATTGGCTCATATAACTGTGGAGGGCTTGCCAGACCAAAATCCATAGGGCAAGCCATCATGCTGGAAATCAGCATTGTTTTTGCAGTCTTGAGTATAAATTTTCTATGAAATATCAATAGGTTGGAAACTTAGACCAGAATTGATGTTGTAGTTGAGGCAGAATTTCTTCTTGTTGAGGCAAAGCTAATGTTTACTCTTAAGCCCTTCAACTGATTGAAAAATATCACCTGTATCACTGAGGTAGTAATTTTTACTGAATATTAACTGAGCGTAGATTTTAACAAATCAACAATATGCTTTCCCAGCAACATCTAGATGAAACAACTGTGGCCAAACATTTGGACACAATAGTATAGCCAACATGAGTCAAAAAGTTAACCATCACACAAGGTAAACCACAAAAAATAGGAGAAAGGCTTTAAAGTCCCTCACTAAAGGGTGTCCTTATTACATTCTGTGGGGAATATTCCAAACATATCCATAAGGATGTGATTAATTTGTCTTTACCTTTCAGGTTCAGTTAGAAACCAATTTTAGAAATAGAAACTACTATTGCAATATAGAAAAAAGTAGGTTGAAAGTGGAATAATGGAGCCAAATATTCCAAAGAAATAGTAACTAAATGAAATCTGAAGTACCATACTAATATAAGGGTAAAATGTTTTAAGTCAAAAAATGTTACAATGGACATAGAAGGACACTATATATTGATATGAGCCAATTCAAAAAAAGGATATGGTAACTGTAAATATATATGCAACTAACAACAGTGCCCCCAAATATATGAAGCATATTTTGACAGATTTTTAAGAAGAAATAGACAGGTCTAACTTACTAGTAGGACATTTCAATACACCACTTTGAACATGTACAGAAAATTGGACAGAAGTTTATCAAGGAAAAATAAAAATTCAACAATACTATAAAGCAATTGGACTAACAGAAAAATATAGAACACTTCACCCAGGAGCAGAAAATCTACATATTTCTCTACTGCACATGGGCCATTCCCCAGGACAGATCATGTGTTAGGTAACAAACCAGTCTCAATAAAATTAAAATTATTGAAATCATACAATCTATAATTTCAAAAGACAATGAAATTATGTTAGAACTCTAAAACAGAGGGAGAATCATAAATCTCCAAAATATTAATCAATATGATGGCTATAGGATGACTGAATCCAGGAAAGTAACTTATTTCTCTTCCAGTTGCTAGGATACAAAGGAAAAAATTATATTTAAATTAAAAGGTAATGAGATGCAACCCTGTCTTAGTGCCAAATTCCATTTCTTGTGGTCAAGAACATCCTGTTGAAGCAGTGAAGTATGAGAACCAGATTTTTTTTCTACTTCTGGTTTTATTATATCAATCAGCTTTAAAACAGTACCTCATAATATATATGTGATATATAGACTATATTACAAATACCAAAATATAATGATACAGAAATTACCAGTTGGCCAGACCTGCACAGAACAAGTCCCTAGTTGTCCTCACTTCAACTTGATTAATTAACACAGTAAAATTCCCACCCAGGGGAGGAGTTATCTGCCCCTTTTTTGACAATGCAATAAATGTGCAAATGTCATTTCCTGAACATACAAAGCATACAATTATATAACTAGCTATGTATGTTCATTCATATGAATAAAAGCAAATGCATAATCTGATAAGTAGTAACTTATGTATTAAACAAGAGTACAGCTGCAGGACAGGGAGTCAGGTCTAACTTGCTTCAGCCCAATCTTGGCTCCTCTCTGCAGACATAATAAATGTCAATTCTGCCTAAATCTTCCATTAAAGTTTTTTAAATAGACATCTCTAGTTAACCTCAAAAGACTAGTTTGGGGCCTAATAAATAAACCCTTATACATCATTGTTTGAAGAAGAAATCACAAGGGAATTTAGGAAATATCTTCTGGAGAAAGAAAATGAAAAAACAAAATACCAAAAATTATGGGATGCAGGTAATGCACTGTTGAAGGGAGGAATTTATAACTATAAATGCTTGCATTCAAAAAGAAGAGAGATCATAAAATAAAGGTCTGACCTCAAAACTACATTGCTTAGGAGAATAGCAAACTAAAACCAATGGAGCAATTGGAAGGAAATGACAAAGCCATAAATGAAATGATTTATATATATATATATATATATAAGAAAGTGTGAATGAAACCAAAAGATAATTCCTTGAAAGCTCATTAAAATTGACAAAACTTTAGCTAAACTGACAAAGAAAAAGAAGACAGAATCCAAATAACTAAAATTAGAAATAAAAATGGGGACATTACTTCTAAGACTACAGATATAAAGAGAATTCTGTGAAATATTGCATGCAAAGAAATTAGAAAACCTAGATGAACAGGAAATATACTTAGACACATAACAATTACCTACACTGACTCAAGAAGAAACGGAATATTACAATAAAAAAATAAAAAGAAAAAGGTCGAACCAGAAATCAAAAACCTTCCCAAAAAGAAGAAACCCAGACCCAAGACCATCTTTGGAGAATTTTACCAAATTTGCCAAAGAATTAATACCAATCCTGCTCGAACATCCCCTAATTCTTTATACAAGTCCAGCATCACGTTTAATACCAAAGCCAAGTAAAGATATCACAGGGAAAGAAAAGTTCACACCAATAACTTCCTCATCAAAATACCAGTGGTATTTATCCTGAAAATTTAATAGTTATCCAACTTAAGACAATCAATTAATGTCTTATAACACATCAATATATAGAGAGAAGATAAAACATGATCAGATCAATTGATGCATAAAACATATTTGAAAAATCCAGCACCTGTTCTTAATTAAAACACTTAGCATACTAGAAATAGAAGTAAACTTCTTCAACATGGTAAAAGGAAACACCAACAGGTAATATCATTCTCAATAGTGAAAAACTGAAAATATTCTCCATAAGATAAAGAAGACAAGGATGTTCACTGTCACATCTGTCATTCAACATTGCACTTGTCCAAAGCATTTAGGCAAGAAAAATGGGGGGGGGGGAAGCATCCAGATTGGAAGGCATGATTTTATATATAGAAAATCCTAAAAATAATATATATTTATATATATATATATACACACACATAGATACATATATATATATATATATACATAGATAAATAAATTCAATAAATCATCAGGGTACAAGTTCAACATACAAATTCAGTTGTGTTTCTATTCATTAGTAATGAGCAATCTGAAGACAAAATCAAGAAAAGAATTTAATTTTCAATAGCAACTAAAATAATAAAATATTTAAGATTTTAACCAATAATTTAAAGCATTTATAAGCAGCAAACTACAAAATATTGCTGAAAGAAATTAAATGCCTAACTAAATGGAGCAATATTTTGCATTCATATCATGAAAGATTAAATATTGTTAAGATGTCCCTTCTACTCAAACCAATTTACGTATACAAGGAAATTCTAAAAAAAAATTCCAACAGTATTCTTTGTATAAGTGGAAAAGCCTATCATCAAATTCATATAGAAGGTTGAAGGGACCCAAATAGCCATGAACAACCTGAAAAAGAAAGGCAAAGTTGGATGACTCAAAATTCCCAATTTTAAAATTTATTACAAAGCTACAATAATCAAATCATATTACTGCCACAAATACAGAATTATAGATCAATGGATTCAAATGACAGTTCAGAAATAAAAGCTCATATCTATGGCCAATTGAATTTTCCAAGTATGTCAAGTTCACTAAATGGGGCAAGAATAGTCTCTTCCACCAATGGTATTGGTAAAATTGGATATCCGTATGGAAAAGAATGGAGGTGTCCTTAACTTTACAATATATACAGAAATTAACACAAAATAGTACAAAGAGCTAAATTTGAAAACCAAAACTATGAAACTTGTAGAAGAAAACATAGGGAAATATCTTCCAGATCTTGGGTTAAGAAATCTTTATCAGCCTTTACACCAAAAGCTTGAGTGAAAAAAGAAAAAAAATAAGTAAAAGAGACTTCATCAAGTTTTAAAAAGAAAGATGTGCATCAATGGATTCTTTTAAGAAAGTAAAATGACATCATAAACAATGGTTGAAAATATTTGGAAAGCATATATCTGATGTGTTTAAATATCCAGAATATATAAAATCACCTGCAACTCAACAACAAAAGGAACAAACAACCCAATTTTAAAAATATAGAAAAAACATGGAGACATTTCTCCAAAAAATGATATACAAATAGCCAAGAAGCATATGATTAGATGCTCACCTTAATCAGCCACTATGGAAAGGCATATCAAAACCTCAATGATGTACTATTTCACACCCACTAGAATGGCCAGAATGAAAAAAAATAGAGCAAATATTGGAGAGTAAGTGGAGAAATAGGAACCCTTGTATATTGTTAATGGCAATATCAGATGGTTCCACCACTGTAACAAACAATTTTGCAGTTCCTAAGAATGTTAAGGATAGAATTACTATATGACTTGGTATCCCACTTTTAGTAAAATTCCCCAAATAATTGAAAGCAGTGACTCAAAGTGATATTAGTACACGAATGTTCATAGTA
Source organism: Chaetophractus vellerosus (assembly GCA_004027955.1). Taxonomy (NCBI): domain Eukaryota; kingdom Metazoa; phylum Chordata; class Mammalia; order Cingulata; family Chlamyphoridae; genus Chaetophractus; species Chaetophractus vellerosus. Next base: position 10,314 of record PVKH010004947.1, read on the forward strand.
ATAGTATTCAGAAATGCCAAAAGATGGAAGCACTCCAAATGTCCATCAGTGGATAAAGGGGTAAACAAATTTTAGTATACACACAAATGGAATACCATTTGGCTGTAAAAAGGAAAGAAATTCTCATATATGTTACAATATGCATGAACATTCAAAACATCAAATTGAATGAAATATACTAAACAGAAAATACAAATATTGCATGCTCTTATATAAATTAATTAGATCATGGAAATCATAAAGTCAGAAATTAGCATATAGATTACTGGGGAGTTAATGTTTAATTGAGAAGGAATTTGTATTTGGGGAAATTATGAAGTTTTGGTAAAGGATGGTGTTTGATACTGGCACAATATTGTGAATATAATTAAAACCATGAAATTGTATAAAGGAAAATGAATAAAATGGAAAATTTTGCATTGTATATATGCTGCCAGAATAAAATTTAAAAATATTATAAAACTCTACAACACAGATTGAAGGGTGATCCTTAATATAAAACATAGATAATAGTTAATACTTAAAATATTTTTTCATAAAATGTAACAAAGTTATCATACAAATGGAAAATGTAAATAATAGGAAAAACTGCATGTGAGGAGAGGTATTTGGGAACTCTGTACTAACTACACAATTTTTCTTAGACCTAAAAGTGCTTTAATATTAATGAATAAATATATGTGAAATCAATATGTTTATGCAAATATACATGGGAAATTATTCATAGCAGTGAAAAAGTGAAAGAAATTTTCACAAACTGAAAAATGTAAATATAAAGACTTGAACACACACACAAGGTGTGTAAACAGAATTAAAGTATTGATGCACATTATAGCATGGACAAACCATTAACACATTACATTTAGTGAAGGAAGTCAGTCATAATAGACCATATAATGTATTATTCCATTTATATAAAAGGTGCAGAAAAGGCAAATCTATAGAATCGCAAAGTAGATTAATGTTTGCCTTTAATTGAGAGAGTAGGGGGAAAAGTAGGGATTCCTAACAGCGATGGTGTTTCTTTTGAAAAGGGGATAAAATGATCCAGTGTTAATTTTGGTGATCACCGCACCGCTCTATAAATACACTAAACCCATGGAGTTGATTACTCAGCATGGTAAACATTTCTGGTATGTAAATTCAATCTCAAGAACCTTTTTTAAAAAGTTAACCCCATTAAATATATATTGGTTCAAGAAGAATAAAAGTGTGCACAAGTGAATAGGTCTTCAAATGTACATTGACCCATACCCATAGGACACTCTTCAATTTCCAATGTATAAGCATATGCAAATTTTTGTATCACTTGGATCTGCTTTCTTTCAAACTGATCCATAAAAGGACCCTAGAAGTGGACAGTAAGTACAGGACATTTGGAGTAAGAAAAAACAAAGAAGCCAAACCTGTCCTCTTACCCTGACTGTGAATGGCCAAGGATAAAGTAAGTTCAAATTTGACGAAGGGAAGATTGATATTCCAGTAGGTTATTCTTTCAGGAGCAAAGTGCTTATTGTATAAAATTTAGCTTTTATTATCTAAGGTGGCTGACCAATATTTTATTAGAAGGCAGGAAAGTAAAACATGACTCTTTTGATATGAAATATCAAATGGTAATGACTACAGTGATTTCTATTAGCACTGTACTGAGGCTAGCTTATTCGATGAACTAGTACAGGTTTAGAGTAGGAGGTAATAGAAATGAAAGGGTGTAAGGATAAATATATGTTCAAATTGAAATTCTTTTCAAAGTAAATTTGGCACTATTTTAGGAAGAGAAATTTAAATCTCTCTTGCATTATATACTCTGGTATTATATTTAAAATGTGTTACTACTGTAAGAATATATAAAGCTGAGAAGATTGAAAAAGCTCATTGGTGTTTCTATGAGTATATTCAGAATATTCAAAAGATTACCTGGTATCTTAAAGAGTAAAAACATAATTGCAACAGAGCTTATGTGGTGAATCTAGAAGAATTGGATGAAATTGAATTATATGGTGTGTTTCTAAGTTATGGTCTACCATTCTGAGAGAAGTTGGTGATACAAGTCCAAATTGTTTATTGACAAGTGCCCTTTATCTCATTAGCCTTGAAACAGCAACAATGAGAACAAAAGCAATAATAATAGTACATAAATAACAACTATATTGATGATCTAAAGTTATTTTCTATTTAGGCATAACAAAAATATATTTTAAATTTTAAGTAAAATTTGTTAAAATGATATGTTCAGTATCACTGATCACAGTATGTCAAATAATTTTTATTGACATAAGTGGAAAGAAAACTAAAATATGTCAAATTAATTTTAGAGCAATTAAAATATAAAAGTTTTTCTACCAAAAAATAACAAGTAATGTAGAAAAATATAAACTACACTTCAAACATGTTCCATATTCAATGATTGGAAAAAATCTACTATAAAGTTTTAGTGCAAATATAATCTTGCATTAAATGGAATCACAGTCTGAAGTCCCAGTAATTTTCTGAAGAATCAAACAATCAATTTCTAAAATTAAAATTGGTGCATAATGATCAATGCAGATAATATCTTTTGAAGTGGTGTCATTACCAAATACTTAATAAACAATACAGTAATGATGCAGGAATAAGTATGTAAAAAGAACAGAAAGAGTGCTCACAAATATGTGCATGTATTCAATGTAATTTAATCGCTTGATAAAAAGTTTGCCAAAACAACACAGAAGTAGATTGTTTGGTAGATAGTGACAACAACACTCAACAGCAAGACTGAGAAAATTCACCTGTATCCTGTCTTTCTTGCTTTAAAGTGGTGAGATGAAGATAGATTAAAAGCCTATATTTAAAAGGTAAAACTACAGAACTAAAAGAAAACAGAGATGGCATTGTAAAATGCAGTTATAATAAAGTCCCTGAAAAATATCTAAACCCACAAAATACTGGAAAAATAATATATCGGTGATAAAATAAATGCTATTTCTATCAAGAAGAACACTTATACACAGACACATAACAGGTGATTGGAACAATAAGAAATGGTTCCCTTTGCTCCAAATTGAAAAGGAATAAATATATATTAACACATTTTAATAAAACCATTTTCAAATCAAAGGAATATGGACAGGAATCCAAAAGAAGGTGGACAAAATAGTTTTTGAAAAGTTAATTCCCATAAGAGTATTACTAGAATCTCTAATTCATTGATAACATGAATCATGAAAACACGGGGAAAAACACATTATAAATAAAAAAGCAATAATGGGATGTTCTACTATATTTTATCAAGGAAATGGTGCAAGAATAATGATGCATTGCTGATAAGATAATAAATGGCTGAAGACGTTGTTGAAAATAAAATCTTTTAGTAAGCCAAGGGTTTGAACCATTTAGTTAGGCACAGATCAGGAAATGGTTAAATGTGGTAGGTAGTATGAGGTAAACTGTAGTAGTTAGAACAAAAAAAAAAACACATTAGTTACACTTCAGCAACTCATCGATCTATGAGGTAAGCAAACAAACAAAAATTACTGAATGAGATTTATTTCAAAATAATATTTATTAGAATTAACAAAGCATATTAAATACACAGTGATATTCTCAGTCAAAATTATTTAAGCCTTATGTAACAATTTTATGTGAAGAACAACTGCTTGTGGATATTGTCCAATTGGAGTTTTAAACCATGATTGATATAGCCTAAATCAATTGAAATTTAATTATTAGAATATTTAAAGGTTATCTACATATCTGGACATCAGGGAAATAGCAAAAGCTTTTTATGACTGCTAATATAATCACAGACACACACACACAAACACCTGGAATGATAGCATATAACAATATGCAGAATTAAGCATTACATAAACTATAATTCTAGAAGCAGGTTTTCAGAATATTGTAAACAAATTGTTTTCTATCGTGATGGAATCATGAAACAGGCAAAACCTCTGCGTTTTCTTCACATATCTGCTGTCATTATCAGCCTGAAATGCACCAGTTTCTGGATTACCTTTAATCCCACTCATTGTGTGTTATCCAATGATGTCATGTACAGGAATATCCATGACTGAATTCAACAATATCATAAAACCACATGCTTATCCTTTGTCACTCTAAATGATTAAGTTGAGCTTTAGCATTAAATTTTTATCAGATTTTTTGGTCTACTATGAAATAGATTTTTATATACCTTTGTCTTCATTCTGTGAATGTCTACAGCATAGTAGATCACATTTTCCCTAATATAAATACCCTATTCCTCCCCACTGTTATCTCTCTTACGTGCAAACCTGATATATATTTTAGATTGCACATAGTTAGGAATATGGATTGATGTATTTACAAGTTTAAGGATTTCTCTATTTTATTATCTAGAAACAGTATACATTTTACATTCACAATGTGTAAGCTATAATAAAAAAGGTCCCATATTCTAGCATATATATCAGTTATTAATCAAGGAATAAACATTAACAACTGACAATTTTATTACATGGAGAAAACAGAGAAGTTGGTGCATATATTTGCAGGCAGAATAAACTGAGTTTCATCCAGATTTCCATACAATGTAATGTGACCCTGGCAAATGTTACACACAATGCAATGTGAACTTGGCAAATGATTAAGCCTTCTAGATCCTTCTTCAATTAAGCCAGCATGAAAATGTTACAGACATGAAAAATCCAATATTCAATGCTATTTAGCATTTGAAAAATTCATTACAAGAAATAATCATTGTATTGAAACACTTTCTGTTTAATGATTAACTACTGTTAATATATTTAAATATCACCCTGTTTATCAAAAAATACAAATATGTGAAAATAATTATATTATCTACATCTTAAGGTATTATTTTACAAACAGTATTTTTCCTTCATTTATTAATATATTATTTCCCATTAAAATTAATTCCTTTAAGTAAACTGGAAAGACCTACTAAACATTCTGCCCAGAGCCCTTTTAATCTCCCTGTTCCTCAGGCTAAAGATGATTGGATTTATGAAGGGGGGCACCATGGTGTAGAACATGGCCATGAGGAGGGTATAGATTGTTGATTCATTTGAGTTGGGACTAAAACAAGCAAACAATCCAGAAATTATAACTAAAATAAATGTAGCTATTTGGGGAGAGCAAGTTGATAGGGCTTTGTTCCGGGCTTCCACAGAACGCATCTGGAGCACAGTTGAAAAGATGTTAACATATGAGGTAAATAAGATAACAAAGCTGAGTAAGATAAGGCAAGAACTTACAGCAATGGTCACAGTCTCAGAAAACTGCACGTCTGGAGATGAGATACTCATAACTTGAGGTATATCACAGAAAAATTGATGGATAACATTGGATGCTGTGAAGGGAAGCCTGAACATGGTGCTGGTGTGGACAGCAGAATAGACCAGCCCAACAACCCATGTGCCACCTGCTACCTGTATGCAAAAACATGGTGTCATTGTGACTCCATAGTGCAGAGGGTGGCAAATTGCAACATAGCGGTCATAGGACATCACCACAAGGAAAAAGAACTCTGTAGATCCAAATAAGATATACAGGAAATTCTGAGCAGTACATTCCTTGAAAGAAATCAAATTGCTGCCTGTCAGAGAATTTACAACCGATTTGGGAACAGTAACTGAGATAAAACCCAAATCTATCAAGGATAAATTGCCTATAAAGAAATACATGGGGAAGTGCAGACATGGTTCCACCACAATAATAGCAATAGTCATAAGATTCCCAGTCAGGGCACCCAAAAAAATCAATAAGAATAGCAGGCCTTGTAAGACTTGGAGCTCTCGGGAGCTTGAGATATTCATAAGGAGGAATTCTCTGATAATGGTGAAATTGCTCATGTCTTTTAATCTGCTGAAGTGTCACTGTAGTCAAAAGGATAAAGATTTAAGATAATAAGACAATGCTATAAATTAAAATGGAGAGACTCCATTCCTTCTCCAAATAAACTGAAATTTCTGACATAAATTTGTCTAATATGTATAAAACTCTAAATTGCATATATAATTATTAAATAACACAAGCTTTCTTAAAGAACATAATACTATTAAACAATTAATATATACAGTATCATGCAAATACAAATAATATTGAAGATTTCACTATATCTTGGTAAATTAGCATTTCATTCATTTCCTATAAATTCAAAATGCAAATGTATGAAAGAAAATGCAGCAAGCTTAAAGAAAACAACACACCTGTAGACTGAGATATAAGATTTGTTTCCACAAACATTATTAGATGTCATAAACATTCAAAGATTAAAGCCCATCTCCCTGCCCATTCAGTTATCTTCACTGAGCAGATCCTAGAGAATCCTTTTTCAAAAAGAAATATTTTTTTCTAAACCTTATGAGAAAATGTGCACTGACTTTTTCTATCATGTTTGGTATTGTCTTTCTGGAGACACTGGGATACTTATAATTCTCACAATTCCCAGTGGATCCAGGAATGGCAGACTCTAGAGAAGCTGAAGTTCCTTCAATGCCTTGTTTCTCAGAGATATTTGTAACAATCTGTTGAGATTAATTAGATTATCAACCTTTCTGCTTTGACACATGACAGATAGGGGTTTTGTGAACTTTGAGGAAGCACAAACTGATGAATATGGTTTTAACATTAGTGTTTGCTCAATGGTATGTTAGAGTCCAATAGGGTCAATAACATTTAGAGAATAAGTTAAAATGTATAGACTCAAAATTATGAAATGGCATTAATATAACTATAATGTGTGCAAGAAAGTGAAATTAAACAGAAACAATATGCTCACTTCACATGAACTGAAACAAAGTATCTGACAGCCACAAAGTAATCCAAGTTCATGACAACGCTTATGCAATAAGCTTGAAAAGTGACAATATAGGTTGTAAAGGAAAAAGATTGCAATGGCTCAAAGTAAGCTTTGAGTCTAAAGCTTAAAACAATCATTTATGCTTTGTATCCTCTGACAGTATAGTGAAATGAAGATAAAATTTGGAAATCCTGTTGGAATCCTGAGAATGGTTGCCAAGAAATGAATTGAAAGACTTAGGGATAAATGCAGGAAAATATCCATAAAACCTGCATCCCAGGATTAATAACTCAAAGGCAGATGGGCACAATGAGGCAGGAAGGCATGAAAAGGCAAATTGTTCTACTTCAAAAACAGTACTGCGTAAGCAGAATGTCTGGAATGACCTCTCAACTCAGTTTGAAATCTCTTAGCTATAAATACCCATTCATGTTTAATATTTCCCCTTTTTAATCAAGGTCTTTTTCAAATTTCATTGCTGTTTAGAATAATCCCTCAGTGCTAGGTAGGCTCATCCCTGGGACTCATGTACCATGCCAGAGGGAAAGTAGTTTATATGCTGAGTTTGGCTTATAGAAAGGCCACATTTGAGCAACAAGGAGGCTTTCAGGAAGTAACATGGGCATTTATATAATACTAACCTAAGTTTCAATTTCATGAGAATGAGGTTCATAAGTACAATCATCAATATCAAGGACCTGGTGTAGTGGTCTGCCTTCCTTCTCTAGGCACTGCATATGTACTCTAGGGATTCTTGTTGCTCTATTAGAGAATGTAACAGGACTTTCCAGGATGGGAATTCACTTTTCTTTCAGTTATTTTGTGGGGCTCCACCCACTGAGACAACAACCCATGACCACTTGGACACATTCATATTCCATAAAGTCACTCTGCACCCATCCCTCATCACTGACATAACACACCAGTGGTGCCCCACCACCACAGTTGCAACCCTTCAAAAATCTAAAACCTCCTCAAAAAGAAAGCCAAAAAATGAATAAGAAATAATAAATAAAAATTACAAAAATAAAATATAAATATAAAAAATACAAAATTAAATTTAATTGTGCCTTTCATCACAAAATATATTATTTTTAATGACAATGACAATTTCTTCTGTATGTTTCACCAGTGACAAAAAAGTCACATAGAAATTATAAAGTACTCGCCCATAAACCAAACCCCTCACCATTTCACATTTTCCCCTACATTTCTTACACGTGTATGGTACATTTGTTACAATTGGTGAACAAATATTGAAGAATTGCTACTATTCATGGTCAATGATTTACATTATGGATTACATTATGCACTATACACTTTTATAGGCTTTGACAAAATTTATAATTGCCTGTATCCATCAATGCAATACCTTGCAGAACAATTCCATTGCATTAAAAATATCCTATTTTTGATCTACTCTATTCTTCCCTCCCCCTCTCCTTGGAAATCTATGATAAACACTAAGTTTCAATTTTTGAAAAATAAGGTTCAGAATTAAGTGAGGGCTTGACATATTGGCTTGATTTCTTTTATTAGGTATGGCCTATGTTCTTGCTTATGCAGTTCACTGGACTTCCCCAGGATAACTAACAAAAGGATGATGATGGACAATGTATAAACCAATAAAACAGAATATTTACAACTGTGAGCAAGACAGTTCCATTCATCTGCCCTTTGGGATATAAGCCCACTCTCAATCAGGTAAAGAGTGGGCATTACTATCCCCAAATCCTCAAGACTGAGGAATGAATAAACATAAGGTAGGAATGCAACTATGGACTTAAGTAGATATTATAATTCTAACAAGGGAGGAATTATTATCATTGATTTAAAGGCAGTGATCACCAGAGGTTTTGAGGGGAAGTAGAGGGAAGAATATGTGTAACATGAGGCATTTTAGGGACATTGGAGTTGTCTTGAATGATGCTTCAATGATGGAAACTGGCCACTATTCAGCATTTCAAAACCTATAAAAATGTGTGGGGCAAAGTGTAAACTATAATGAAATTGTTGAGCATGGTTAGTAGCAATGCTTCATTGTGTTTTCATCAATTGTAACAAATGTACCACTCAAATCACAGATGTTGTTAATGGGGGGAAAATATAAAGGGGAAGGATGTGGGGTTTTTGGAAATTCCCCTGCCTACAGTGTCTGAATGTCTCTAGAGTCCACAAAAGCCCTGCTTGCTGGGGCACTCTTTACTGTGGCAGCCAATGAGATCCTGCTGAGACATGCATAAGTGTAATGACTGGAATAACTCCCTGAATTACTTTGAAGTCTCTTAGCCTTAAAAACTCATTTGTATTTATTATGTCTCCTTTTTAGTCAAGATCTTTTCCCAGATTCATGCTAGTGGGTGCTTGTAACTAATCCCTTGGTGACAGAGAGTCTCAATCCCAGGATTCATTTCTCATGCTGGGGGGAGATGGTAGTGCCTTTATATGCTGTTTGACTTAGAGAGAAGTCACATTTGAGTAACAAGGAGGCTTTCAGGAGGTTTTTCTTAGGCAACATATATTATTAGACTAAGTTTCAACAACACTAGAAAAGGTTTATAATTGCAACCATCAATATTAAGGGCCTGGTGTAATGGTCTGTCCTCCTGCACTAGGCACTGCCCTTGTACACAGGGTATTCTTGATGCTGTAATAGAGAATGTAGCAGGACTTTTCAGGATGAGAATTCAATATTCTTTTGGCTATTGTTTGGGAATCCACACACCGAGTCAATGCCCTATGACTATTTGAACATATTTATACGTCACAGAGGCATGGCCCATGTGCACCATTCTCCATATTACTGAAATCCCACACCAGTTATCCTTCCCTGCCACAATTGTGATCCAACCCCCCAACAAAGCCAAAATATAAACAAGTAAAAATAGCACAAAATAAAATAAATAATAAAATACAGAAAATAAAAAATAAATAAAAATTCAAATTAAAAAAATAAAAATTGCCTTCAGATCAGCCCAGCAGACTGCTCCTCTGATGGCAATTTTTATTTTTTTAATTTTTATTTATTTTTTATTATTGCTATTATTTTATTTTGTGCTATTTTTACTTATTTATTTTTTGGCTTTTTGGGGGGGTGGTTTTGGATTACAGAGGTCACAGTTTAGTTTTTAGTTCAATAGATAATTCAATTGAGTTTTAGAAATATGTTTTGTGTGCAATGTTAGATGTTATTAAATTAAAGAATATCTACTCTCTACTAAAAAAGTAAAATAAAAATTAAAAATTAAATAAAAAGATAAAATAATAAAATACAATAAAATGTCATTATGCCTTTCATCACTGAAAGATGTTATCTTTTATATACAGTGTTAATTTCTTTCATATGTTCTGAAGTTGTCTTATTTCTTTCACTTTATCTTCAAAAAAGCTTTAGGTTACAGAAAAGTCACATAGAAAATAGAAGGGATTTGCATATACACAAACACTTCCCACTCTTCCACACTCTCCAATTAAAAACAATTCACACTTGTGTAGTACATCTGTTCCAATTAATGTAAGAATATCAAAGCATTGCTACTAATCATAATTAATGGCTTACATTATGGCACGGCATGTGGGGTGGGATGATATGTGGGATAGGGTACAACAGGGGCATGCTGTTTTGGACTATAAAAGTGTTCATCTTGTCATAGTGTGTTATCTCAGTGGGTGGAGACTGACAGAATAAACAAGAAAATATTAAACTCACATCTTCAAAAGTCCTACTATGTTCTCAATTAGAGGAACAAGAATCTCTTGAAAACATAAGTAGTTCCTAATAAAAGAAAACAGACCAATATGTCAAGCCCTCAATATTGGTGCATGTAATTTTGAATTTTATTCTTCAAAAATTGAACCTAGTTGTTAATATAGGTTCTGAGGCAGGGTAGGAGGGAAGAATAGAACAGATGTAACATAGGGCATTTTCAGGGCATTGGAATTGTTCTACATGATCTTGTAATGATGCATACGAGACATTAAAATTTTGTTAAAACTATAAGAGTGTACAGGCAAAATGTAAACTATATATGATAGTTTAATATTCATTTTTCTCCTAGATTTCACATTTTCCTAATAATTCATAATGAATGTTTGTTTACATAAATTTGTCACTGTCACTATGTCAAGGTCATTAGACCATTTTATACTTATAATATATTTTTATATCTTAAGTTTTAAGATATTTTGTATGTTTACATGCCAATGTATGTTATCTAAAGAGTCCTTTAAAAGATCTACAAAAGAAGCTTATATAGAATAACCCCAAATTTTGAAAGATATGATTCAGATATTAACACCTATAGGGAGCCAAGAAAGCTATTTGCTAAAAAATGCAGCCCATGCTGCATTATGATGTATCCTTATATTCTCTAACCAGCAAGCTGTGTATTTCACCAAGTTTCAAAATTATTTATGCATTCCAAGATATTACAATTATTTAAGTTATATAAGCATCTAAGCAAGCTAAATACAACTTAAGTACCAAGGAGGAGATAGATATAAGGGTGGTACATAATATGGGCCAAAGAACAAGGAAATCTTTGTGTGAGGAGGAAAACTCTAAAATGTTCTCATCTTCTGAAAATGTTGATATTTTAAAACTACTATGTTGTATTATTTCTGTATACACATACTGCCCTAAGAGAAAATATTATTCCTTTTCCAGGGAATGATGTGATTTACAACCTCTAAATTTAAGCTAAAATAAAAGAACCCTGAAAAATCATGGACAGAACCAGCTATGGCCATCCTTGAATGTCCTTCATAAAGCCCTTAATCCATTGAGGATCAAAATCTGTTCTAGTGATGCCTGCATGACTGAGCCACCTCTCATAGAGTAGCATCACAGAGAGATTGGTTTAAAAGTCCAAAAGAACTACCCAATTTTGTATTTAGATAACCCCGATAGAAAATCTTCCCCTCAAGGGTTGCTAACATCTTTTAAGCAGGAGAAATTCTTTAAGGCTCTCCTGATGTCTTCCCCTATGTATTGTCTGTAGACCCATCCATTACTAAATCCAAAAGCATGATAAATGTTTCTCAAACTTTAGGTCCTATTTGAAACAATATTTAAGGAATATTCAATGTTCAGTATTGACACAGAAAGCACTATGTCGATCTCTAATTTTTTAGATAATGTCTTTAGGCCTGACTTATAAAACATTATTTAGGAGTTTAAAATAATTTCCAATAGCACAGAGAACTTAACTCAAGATTTTGAATATATCATGATACATAGAGAAAACTGCATACCTCAAATTTATGATACTACAACTTAAACAGCTACAGGGAAACAAAAGATCCTCTACTAATACAATACTGACAGGCAAGGTTACATTCTGATATTGCAAAGCAAGTGTCCTCATGATTCAGAATTGTTCTGATCTCACCAGGAAACAAACTGTCCAAAAGAATTCTCAATCAGAAACAAAATGTCTTGCTTACATAGTGGGCATCTTTGGAACTCTTCTTAATTTTTTGCAAGGAAGGAGAAATTACTCTGTTAGTAAATGGTCATCCAGCCTTGTTTTAAATAGATATTAGAACAATTTTCT